>PISX010001322.1:0-201850 GCA_004024625.1 Mellivora capensis | reverse complement strand
CCCTTCAAAACCCTCAGGTTATTTTTCAGAGTCCATAGTCTCTCATGGTTCATCTCCCCCCCAATTTCCCTCAACTCCCTTCTCCTCTCCATCTCCCCATGTCCTCCGTGTTATTTGTTATGCACCGCAAATAAGTGAAACCATATGATAATTGACTCTCTCTGCTTGACTTATTTCACTCAGCATAATCTCTTCCAGTTTTAACTGACTTTTCCAAAAGAATAAATATATCAGTGTCTTGAATTCTGCTGGCTTAGAATGGAACTCAAAACTGGAATTTTTCAGCTTCCTTTGCTGATCTGTTTGTTCAAGAATAGTACTTAGAATCATAACATCTCAAGGTTGGAATTGATCCTAATACTTTGTTCAACTCCTATCTCCAGTGCTGCAACATTTATCACCATACAAAAGGCCCTCAGCTCCAGGGAAGTAACTTAAATAAGTGAAGTTGGCTGGGATTGAACCAAGGGTTGGTGAGGACTGCAGCAAACTGGAGAGTGTTTAGCCTTTAGGGAATTTTTTCTGTAGCTTTAGAATTCAGGTCTGGTCTTGACAAATCTTCTAGTTTTCCAGGAGAAGCTAGAACTGTATAAGGAATTATCTGACTTGTTAAAATATATACAAAAAAAATTATTAAATGTCTTCTGCATGCCAAGTATTGCTTTTGATTTTGATGATACAGAAATGACTAAACGTGGTCCTTGTCTTCAAAGAGCTCAGATTCCTGTTAAGTAAGATATATAATAAAGAAAGAAAAGCTATTCTATAAGTGCTAACATAGAGATAGATGTAAAGTATTAGAAGAAAACATGAGAATTTGGATGATTTTTCCAGGTTTGGAAAATCAGTCACTTATCTCTTCATCTACCCATTGATTTGTTCATTCAAAAAATAGTTGTTGCAGGTCTACTATTTACCAGGCACTGAGCTAACATTAAGAACCCCCAGAATATAAGCTTACTGAAAACATAAATAAGTGATTATAATGGTAATGTGGTAGGTGGTACATGGAACCCCCCCACACACACAATAACAACAAAACTCCACAGGGAGTACAAAAGGGTAAGTTGTTTTTCCTGAGGACAGTCATTTGAATTGCATTTATTTATTTATTTATTGGAAAATGTTATTTTTTTTAATTTAATTTCTTTTCAGCATAACAGAATCCATTGTTTATGCACCACACCCAGTGCTCCATGCAATGCGTGCCCTCCATAATACCCACCACCTGGCTCCCCAAACCTCCCACCACCCACCCCATCAAAACCCTCAGATTGTTTTTCAGAGTCCATAGTCTCTCATGGTTCCTCTCCCCCTCCCGTGTCCCTCAACTCCCTTCTCCTCTCCATCTCCCCATGTCCCCCATGTTATTCCTTATGCTCCACAAATAAGTGAAACCATATGATAATTGACTCTCTCTGCTTGACTTATGTCACTCAGCATAATCTCTTCCAGTCCTGTCCATGTTGCTACAAAAGTTGGGTATTCATCCTTTCTGATGGAGGTATAATACTCCATAGTGTATATGGACCACATCTTCCTTATCCATTCGTCCATTGAATTACATTTTAAGAGGAAAAGTTTGTCAGGGAAAAAAAAAAGGGTAAAGTATTTAAGACAAGGAGATCTGTCTACGCAAGTCACAGAGGCACCAAAGACCAAAGTGGGTAAGAGGAATAACCTATTGACATTTAGGTGAGAGAGGAGCACAAAGAAGTTGGAGGAGCATATAAGAGATGGAGCTAGAAATTCAAGAGCTTTGAATCTAATGCCAAGGGGATTGAGTTCTTTCTTGTGGGCAGTGGGGGACCCTCACATACCACCCTGAATGTATGTGAGTGACACACTGAAACTTGCATATATAGGAGAGTTTACCTGGTAGCAGGGTGGGTAATAAGGAAAGGGGACAGGCTAGTGGCAGTTTTTAGCTTTCTCAAGCATCACAAGAAAACTAAAGTAATCATTCACAGGGTATGTTTGTTGAAGGAAATTCCTAACTCCATTCTACCTTTCTCCCAAATCTTTAAAATTCTGTAAAGTCTGTATTATCTTAGGTCTTGAGATGTTAATGACTTTAACTAATTGTCAACACTGGCAATTATAATGACTGATACCTTATCACTTGTTACAAGGAGCAATGATAATTAAAATTGTGCTAGAGCTTTAGCAGCAATTATAGCCCCTCCCCCCTTTTTTTGTTTAAAACATGAGCATACTGGTCTGATTTGGTGAACTATACAAGGCAGGCTTATTATCCCAGTGTTTACTTCCTAGTTCTATTTGTGAACCACATTAGCAACAATTATGAAATGTCGGGGAAATGGTAAAAATAACTGAATTTGTGCTATAAGAAAGATTCCAGATTTTGATTCATTCACTCATTCGTTCAAGTGCTGGAGCTTTTATTGGACATCTTTATATGCTAGGAACCATGCTAGGCATAGAGGAAGCAAATCAACAAGCCATGAGTTGAGGAGTTTGCAAGCCAGTAAGAAAGATTCATCACCAGATAATCATCTAAGATATGTGAATGCTATGGTTGGCAGACATTAGCTCTGCCAAGTGAGAATACAGTTACATTTCACAGGGAAGCTGACTTTTGGTTGGGGGCTTCAAAATGTGAGCAGGAATTTCTTTAACTTTTATTATTATTATTTGTATTTGCAAGACTTTATAAAGTGTCTCAAAAGAAGAGGACGTGTAGTACCATATTGACAAATTAGCTGGGGAATTCAGGATTGAAGACCAGAAATTGTGCTCTGGAAAATCCAGGCTGAAAAGAAAGGAAAGGCATCAGTCAGGTATCATAAAGTAGGCAAACACCTGAAGAAGGTAAAAAGGAAGCAATCATGCTGTAGGGAAGGAAAATGTTTTCCCTTCTTCCCTTCAAGGTTCTTTGGCTGGTCTAATAATTAAATTAACATCAGACAGATTAACAAGAGGAAAACAAATTTAATTACAGTATGTAAGTACTTCCCAACAGTCAGGTAATTGAGATTTACATGCTATCCTGCGCTAAGAAGAAGTGGTGGGCGGGGGGGGGGGGGGGGGGGGGGGGGGGGGGGGGGGGGGGGGGGGGGGTCTGGGACTTCAGTGGAGAGGAAAACAATTCACAGGAAGGTGGGAAGAGCAAATGTTTGATAAATAAATGTTTGCCATATCCTTTGGAGAAGTTTTTTTTTTTTTTAATCTAAAAATAATTATCTTAGGTAATAACTCTCTTTCTGGTACAGGCATCTTCTCTAAATTCTTTTAGGCAGTTAAGGTGGATGTAAGAAGTTCTTCTTAAATCTGTTAGGCCTTGATCATTTTCGACTTGAAATAATCCTCATGGTAAACTGGCACATTCTGGAGTGGCCTAACCTGAACCCCACTAACATGTTCCAAGAAGAATGAAAGGATCATGCTCAAGTGCAGGGTTCCTGGAGGACAGCGGCAGGCAAGAGCTCTGACTATGCAGTTCAGTTAGACCAACACCAGTTGAGCATTGTGGGGGTACTCTGCCCAGAGCCCACCTCTAGAACTGTGGCCTTCATATGGCCCCAGGTGCTGGAAATGTATGGTACTGCCCTTGGCATCAGGGGAGTTGTTTTGCCCAGGATTAATCCTTTGCCTTAAGAGGTAGCTTGTCTTCAATGACTGGTTGATGAGGGTGGGACACAATGATCCATCACCCTTCCTGGATTTGAAACAATTATGAAGAGGCATCCAAACCCCAAAGCTCTTTGTAGGGTCAGCTGAGGCTTCTCTTCTAGTGTGTCACACTTCATCTTGTCTCTCTGCCCCTTCCTACCGACCATTTCTGTTATAGATATGGTTAGAGAGCAGTTCTTGGCACAGCTCCTGCCTGTAGACCTCTGGGTCTTAGATCTGTTCCCTGGAGAACCAGATTTAAAAGTAGCATCCACTATGTGCTCAGTTGGGGGGAGTCAACAACGCCACAGATAACATCTCTGACCTGAAATGATTTACAGTTTGGGGGGGAGTTAGGGCTTCTAAAGACAATGCAGAGTCTTAGAAAATGGTTAAGCTGTGAGATGCAAGAACAGAGGAAGGGAGAGAAAAGAGAAAAGAAAAAAAAAAAAAAAACTTCCGAGTACACTGTCTAAAATTGTGTTCACAAAGCAAATAGTTCTTAGGTATAATGGTTCTCTATGAATTCAAATGTCTTTAAAATTAAAGAATGTGGGGTCATTAGAGGCCATGGTGGGGGGAGGAATCTCCCTCCTTAGACAACTGGTCACCCAGGCTTCATTTGCCTTCATTGCCAGGACATGGATTTAAGACCTCCAAAGGCAGCACATTCAAGTGGTTTTCCTAATTGTAACTCCTTCCTTATCTTTTGCTGGAAATTTTTCTCTAGTTCTGTTCTGTGCAATCATACAGATTAAATTTCCCCCTCTTTTTATGCAAGAGCTTTTTTTAAAATTTGAAAACAGAAAATGATTTACATATTGAAATTATTTTTAAAAATTTTAGGAGATAATGGAAATTTGAGCATTACTGGGTATTTGTCAGAATTAAGGAATTTTTAAAGGTATGATAATAGTGCATGCTTAAGTTAAAAGAATAATTTTTATATTATAGATATACATACTGAAACATTTAGGGATGAAATAATAATATGCAGTATTTGCCTTAAAATAATATGGAGGGAGAAATGGGTGAGGTTATAGAAGAAATAGAATTGGCCATGAGTCGCACATTGTTAATGCTGGATAATGAGGGTTCATTATACTTTTCTGATACTTGTAAAAGTGTTTGAAATTTCCTAAAATGAAAACATTGTAGCATATTTTTATCTTGTGAAAGTAATGCATGGATATCACTGAAAAAAATCCTAAGGACAGAGAGGTTTATAATGAAAAGCCACAGTCCCTGCCTCCCTCCTTCCCACAGCCCCACTCTCCAGAGGTGTTTCTAGTCTCTAGAGGTCTAATCCTGTGTTTTGGAGTCGGGACATTGGCTTTCTGCAGGTACCTCTATGCATCTAAATAAGCAGTGCTGATGATATTCTTAATTGTTGTGTCTATATTATCTGGGCATCCCTGCAGTGACCAGATAGGATTTTGTCCATTTCATAAACCCACTCCTTCCAGTATATACTCCTGGTTCCCCCTCAGGTCACCTTCTTTTCTTAGAGCATAGTTCACATCCATCTATTGTCCATCATCCATAGCCAGTCTACCTCACCTCCCTGTTCTGTAAGATGATGCCTTTGCTAAGCTCACCCTTCCACCCATATTTCACTCCCACATCCAAAATTGGTAACATCTGTACTCTGTCCTGCAATGATGACTACTTCAGTGAGTTATCGGTAGTTTTATCCCAAAACTTAAAAATGAATCATGGGGGGCGCCTGGGTGGCTCAGTGGGTTAAAGCCTCTGCCTTTGGCTCAGGTCATGATCCCAGGGTCCTGGGATCGAGCCCCACGTCGGGCTCTCTGCTCCGCAGGGAGCCTGCTTCCTCCTCTCTCTCTGCCTGCCTCTCTGCCTACTTGTGATCTCTGTCTGTCAAATAAATAAATAAAATCTTTAAAAAAAAAATGAATCATGGGACCTGAATTATTATCGCTGTGTAATAGTGTTCACAGTGGAGCTAATATTTTGTCCAGATTAGGCCTCCTTTGCTTTAAATACTCTGTCTCAATCCTTGTATCACTCAGAGAAGAAAAACTTCAGCATGGAGTTTCAAGGGAATCAACTTTTTAACACTCAACCAATTGCCTTGATTAGTACCAACATTCTCCAAGTCCCAGATGATACTATTTAATCGTTCGGAGCCCATCACCTTGTCTACCTCAACCTCCCCTTGTTTCTACCTGGTGCTCTCCTTCACCATTGACTCCTGAGCCAATCTGGACTTTGAAATCTTCCAGCTGTTGTCCTATGACTTTCTGGGATAGTATATTCTGTTGTTTGGGTCTCAGGTCATTGTCTTTCTTGGCTTACTACTTTATTTTGCAAGAGACCATCCTAAGAAAGGCAGATGAACTTCCTGATCCCTTGCCTACTCAGAGTCTACCCTCACTTTTAATTGGCTAGGAAAGAATTTTAAAGTAAGACTCATTACAATAAAAAGAAATTAAGGGCATCCAAATCGGCAAAGAAAAAGTCAAACTATCACTCTTTGCAGATGATATGATACTATATGTGGAAAACCCAAAAGACTCTACTCCAAATCTGCTAGAACTTGTACAAGAATTCAGTAAAGTGTCAGGATATAAAATAAGACTCATTAAAAAAAAAAAGACTCATTTTTCCTCAGAATATTTTGGTTTCAACTGATTTCCTTAACTTTATTCTCTTACTCTATTATAGGTTTTTCTTTTCTTTTACTGTTTTATTGGAAGGCATGTTATTAATTTCTGAGTTATTATTTTTACATTTTTTTAAGTGCATCTTTTGTTTTATGGTTATATCTTCTCAAATATTTTAGTTGCTTTTTTTAAAAATTGTCTTCTGGTTCCTAAATATTTTTGGTTCCTAAGTATTTCTGTGGCTATATACCATGATCTTCCTCTTCATTGTTGTTGGTGTTGTTGGTGTCCCTCAGTTTCCTCAGATTCGGAAACTCTAGAGTTCTACAGTACATGCACACTCTTCATTCATCACTAATCAGCTTCTATCCTCTCTGTTTTTCAGAGATTTTTAAAAATCTCTCACCTACTGAAGATTCCCTTTCTATGTTTGACATAGTTTGAGTTTATAACCTTCTTATTTCCTCACCATGTTTTTAATGTAGTTCTAAGAGGGAAAAGAGATCAATCCAAATTTTCTTCCTGCCACCTTGGAACCAATGTTTCTCCTTTTTAAAATTTACTTATTGAATAGATTCCCATTCCTTCCATTCACTTTCCCTAATATCCTCATTGGCCACTTAGAAATTCATAAATAATAGTGTTATGGGTTGGAGTATGTCCCCCCAATAAAATATTGTGTAAAGACCTAATTCCCAGTACCTCAGAAGATGACCTTATTTGAAAGTAGGTCTATTGCAGATGTAATTAGTTAAGATGAGGTCATACTTGAGTAGAGTGGTCTCCTAACCCAATATGACTAGTGTTCTTATAAGAAAATAGCCATATGAAGAAACCAGGGAGAATGCCATGTGATGTCAAAGGCAGAGACGAGAGTTATGTAGGTGCCTGTCAGTGAACACCAAGGATTGCCCGTAAAGGGTGAGAAGCCAGGATGATGCAAGGAAAGATTCTCTCTTAGAAGTTTCAGAGGGATCATGAGATCAAGATTTTATTGTATTATCTAAGTGAGAAGATATATTAAAGGCACTTAGCACAATGTCTGATTCTTGGTTGGTGCACAACAAATAGTATCTTAAACATGAAAAACGAAGGCATAGGATGGTGTTGGGCTTACCCCAGAAACTCTGTGTCTTCTTAAGCCTTCCCAAAGGCTTAGGCTGAAAATCATCTGACTCTCCCACTTTATTTCATATATATGGTAATATGTATGATGTTGTGGAATACTAACAGGTGTGCATGTGTGCTGAACCCAAGGGCTGTTAGATTCTATTGGATGAAGTTTAATCAAAACACAAACTTTAGGGGCACCTCCGTGGCTCAGTGGGTTAAAGCCTCTGCCTTCGGGTTGGGTCATGATCTCAGGATCCTGGGATCCAGCCCTGCATCGGGCTCTCTGTTCAGCGGGGAGCCTGCTTCCTCCTCTCTCTGCCTGCCTCTCTGCCTACTTGTGATCTCTGTCTGTCAAGTAAATAAATAAAATCTTAAAACACACACACACACACACAAACATTAACATTAATTCAATGGCTAATGCGTAGTAACCACTCATTTCCCCCTCTTCCGATTCCATGGCCCTGCCCTAAATACTATCAACAGTGTTCTTGGGTCCGCTAAAATGATGAAATGACTCTCCTGAGCTTCCACCAGCAACCCCTTCTGCAGCTCTTGTTCTGAATTCTGCAGCCCATTCAACAGTTAATAGACATCTTTAGCTATCAGCTGCCTACTCATTCACAAAACAATCCTCATCCATCACCTACAGAACCCATTCTAATTTCAAGACTTGCAGGGAAATCTTAGTGTGTGTATGTGTGTGTGTGTGTGTGGTTTACCTTGTTCTCACCACTTTGTTTCCCCACCTCATCCTCCCTTAAAAGAATGCCTAAAATTAAGAGAACTGTCTATAAATTCTCATTCAGATCAGTCCTAGATTCAAAACCCAACTTGTTCACTTGAAAGCTCTTTGCTTTTGGACAAGTCACTTAACTTGTCTGTTCCCCATTTTTCCTCTATAAAGTGGGCGCCCCTGCCTCACAGGATGAATACTATAAATGATGCATGGAAAACAAAACAAGATACCTAGCGTTGTAAGGCTGAATAATAATAATAAAGTATTATTACTACTTCATCACTTCTGTTTTCCCTTCAAAGGTACCCTTTAGCTTCCCTTCAGGCCTCTTTTCCCAGCCTTTCCCCTGAGGTCAGGTCTTTAGGGACATTCTTGTGCTATGCTGAGTTATGCCTCTTATGATGTTAAGTACAGCTGGTCCCCATAGTTTACATTACATTAGTTTCTGATTCAAGCAAAGAATGTACTTCAATAGGGCATCATTTAATAAAAGCCTAACCTGCCCCCTACCTGGCAGAGATGATGGGAGCTTATTAAGATAATGTCTTTCTAGTATTTACAGCCCCTTGAAAGACATTCACTAAATAAACAGCGGTATTTTATTTTTTTGTGTTGTTTGTTTTAGCTCTTAATGCACGCTCTCTGAATTGTATTAATAGTTCCTCTGCAGTGCTTCTCACAATATGGGCACTTGTTAAATGCTCCTAAATGCAGAATGGCAGTGATTGTTGCTTATGCGGCTGCGCCTCTGCTTTGTTGCACTTGTCCGCCTCTCTCTCTCTCTCTCTCTCTCTCTCTCTGTTAAACCTGGAACTCCCCTGCTCCTTCTAGGTTCCCAGCCCACCACTGATTTTCAACCCTGGATGTCCATCAGAATCACTTGGAAACTCTTAATAGTCAGACCATAGCCTAGATTAATTAAATAAAAATCTCTGGAAGTGGGCTGCAGCCTTCAGTGTTTTCTAAAGTTTCCTAGATGATTCCAGTGCTTGCCCAAGGCTGATTCCTAGACGTCTAGCCAGATCCCAATCAGATGACACATGAGAACCAAAAATTAACATTTAATGTCTTCTTTCTGCTCAACTGTGGGTTCCTCAAGGGCCAGTATGATCTCCTATTCTTTGCTCCCAGCAAATAACAGTCCCTGGCAAGGAATGAATACTCAATATATATTTCTTTCTTTGGCTAAAAGCATAGCCTTCCCAGCTCAAAGGATTTCCCCGTGCCTCTGGTTTCTATAACAGTTGATGAGAATACCTCTTATTCATTCTAATTATCTATCAGTTTGGTTGTTCAGATTCTCTTATGTAAAAAAATATAAATAAATAAATAAAAATCTAACACTTTTTTGTATGGTTTAGCAGAGAAAACAGATCATTGCCATGTGGTTTGAAGACTGCTGTCATCCAGGGGCATGCCAGGTACCATGATGACAGTCCAGAGGAAGGCCTGGGATGTAGGGACATGGAGTAGGAAGGGTCCAGCCTTTCCAGTCACACAAACCCAGGTTCAGATCTCTACTCTCTGCCTACTGGCACATTACTTCACCTCTCAGAACTCTGCTCTCCTCTTTGTGGAGGGGGGAAATGATGCCTATTCAGGTGGTTAGGGTCACTGAAGGATGTAATATAGATAAAGAGGCACCGTGACCATCTTTGTCAGCTCAGACTGCCATAACAAAATACCGTAGACTAGACAGCTTACACAACGGGTTTTTTTTTTTCCCCTCACAGTTCTGGAAACTGGAAGTCTGGTGTCAGGGTGTTGGCAAGGTTGGATTCTGGTGACAGCCCTCTTCCTGGTTTGCAGATAACAGCCTTCTCTCTGTGTCTCTCATAGCACTCTCTGGTGACTCCTAACTTTTAGAAGACCATTAATCCTTCTTAAGACTCTTTATTCTTAGTTATCTTCTCACAGTTCCTGTCTCTAAATACAGTCACACTGGGAGCTGGGGCTTCAAAATATGACTTTTTAGGGGACACATTTCAGGTGGTGGCAGTGACAAGCACCTAATATGAGTTTAGTAATACTAATATTCTTTGTATCTCTCTCTGTGTATCTCCCAGTTTCTCTTGAGAGAATCAGAAAAATATCAAGGGAGAGACATCTTAACTAGATCTTGGGGGTTGAGTGGGAATGTCTTAGGCAAATGAAGGCATTTCAATCAGAGGAAATAGCAAGGCAAATCTGTTAAAAGACATGGCATATTTGGGGATCAAGAAGAACTTGATCCCAGGGGCACCTGGGTGGCTCAGTGGGTTAAGGCCTCTGCCTTCCACTCAGGTCATGATCTCAGGGTCCTGGGATCGAGCCCTGCATCGGGCTCTCTGCTCAGTGGAGAGCCTGATTCCTCCTCTCTCTCTCTCTCTCTCCCCGCCTGCCTCTCTGCCTACTTGTGATCTCTGTCTGTCAAATAAATAAATAAAATCTTAAAAAAAAAAAGAAGAAGAACTTCACCAGTTTTCTCTAGAACCTGGAATGGACAAGAGGAAGGTTCATGGTAGAAAATATAAGAGATGTAGTTTGGGGCATATTTTTCTTAATAGTCAAGGTAAACGAGCTGAGAACTTTGGAATTTTTCTGCAGGATTAAGGATTACTATGCCTGTAGTTATGTTTTTCTGAATAATTCTTTGTTTCCCAGGGAGCTGGGTGGATTCTTGAGGTCAAGGGCCTTGCCAAATGTTTCTTTGTAATCCCACCAATGAGCCTGCAACAAGACTTTAAAAATGTAACAGGAATGAATTGCTCCAAAATCTTGGCATATAAGAGCTATCATCTTTTTCATTTGTTCAATTTGAATCAAAGACAGCTCCTTCCTCCAGGTTGGTTATAAAACCCAGCATTACTGTCTTGGAGTTCCACCATCCCTATTAGCTCCCAGACTTCCAAGAAACCTGGGTCTTAAATTGGTGGACAGAAATTCTTCTCTCCACCAAAGGGAAGGGCCCTCCTTGTCTGCCAGCTGAAGCAGGTCTTTCCTGATCACCTTGTAGATGGTCTTCAGCATGGCAACAGCTCTGCTTCTCCTTCGTCGGTCCACAATGCTCCTCTATGCTTTAACAGTGTCTCCGGGTTTATATGTTGTGTTCATTGGCTTGTCTTCACTCCACTCCACTCCTTAAATGCCTGTTCCACCCCAGATGCCCTCCGTGGTAACCCTTGCTCCAGTGCTTAGCCCTTGGTCTTCAGAGTTATTACTACCCAAAGCCATCTTCTCCACTTCTGGGTACTGCTCTACTACTGGCTTGACTGTCCAAATTTTCCAGCTCCAAATTTCTCCCTATCTCCTCTTGAGTCTTAGGATATTTTTGTTAATTATCTTCAAAACACAAAGCTTTTATTTCTCCCCTTACTTGGGCAATCTGAATTAATTGCCTTGATGGGCCTGACCTCCAAAACACAAAATGCCTGTTTAAAATAAAAGGCTGATTATTATATAATGAACTACATTCAGTTTACTAAATAGTTAACTTAAACAAAAATATATGTATATGTTTATGCTGAATAGATGTATAATTTATGCTAATGATAATTACAAATAATACAAAAGCATAATAAGTCCACTGCAGCTCTGGTATTCATTACCAATGCTTCATTCTGCTTCGGCTCAACAGCCATAGACTGACAACTTGACAGTCCCCAGGAACCGTGCTGGGCCCTGAGGACAGAGAGATGGCAATGGCATCATCTTTGTCCTCAAAGAGATTCGAGTTTAGGGAGGGTGTAAGATATATCATATGAGCTAATGTATTAGGAAAGCCCTCATTAAGAAATGAGTAGGCTGATACTTGTTTTGTCAAGACTCTGCAGAGATCCCTTATTCGCTGTGCTGTTGCTGGGTGAGCCTTGTGTTCACTTGTCCGTACCTACATTGGCCTTTATTCCCTTGATCACTTCCTTGTGAGATGCATTACTGAGGCTTGACTTATGCTATGTGGGTGAAGCTAAATAACTCCCAACTCTCTGGATAGAAGATAGACATGTCAAGTTTTCTTTTCCTTACTCACAGGAACCTTAATGTGATTAGGGAACACAGGCTGCTCCATGTGGCCTCTTAAGGATCCACGATCTCTGGGCTCCTTACTTCTTGAAGAGAGGAGGTGGTGCTGCAATAGAAAGGGACCCCCGCTTTGAACCATGCCTACCCAGAAATAACACATAACATTTTTGCTCACAGGTCATTAGCCAAAATTTGTAACAGGACCCCAAACTAGCTACAGTAAAGATTGGAAAATGTGGAGGAAACCTATGGATTATTATTTGGTGATTGTTAATGTTGCTGCCACTAGAGCAGTGATTTTAGAGCATGAGCCTTGAAGAATTTCGATCCTAACCCTGCTAGTTTCTTTCTTCAGAGTCTAGGTCGCATCTCTCTTCCCTCCTGAAGTTCTGAGCATAAATATACACATGGAGTTGAATGTGGGTTGGGTTATATAGGAGATGGAGATTAAAGAGTACACTTTTTGTGATGAACACCAGGAGTTGTATGGAAGTCTTGAATACATGGAATTCTGTATACCTGAAAATAACGTAACACCTGCATGTTAACTAACTGGAATTTAAATTTTTAAAAAAATTTTTAATGAATATATATGAGGTCATAATATCATCTATATGAATGATTGAAGACAGGCTGCAGGGTGTGGCTTTATACCATTAGTGAAACAGACCCACTGATGAAATCCCAGAATTAAGCTAACCTCTGGACCAGGTAAGACTGATGTCCTGATGCAACAGAGGAGAACGCCTATCTTCCGCAAGACTGATGGCTCCCAAAAGACAAGGAGGCAAGTAGGGATCAGCAGAGCATGAGTAGTTAAACTTTAAGTACTTACGTGTTAGGCAGATCAGTTCACCTCACCAGGAGTCAGTGCAGTGAAAAAGCTAGAAGAAACTCCAGTAGAGCGCCTAAAGAAAACTCAAAGTGAGGGAAAAGAAGGGTTTCTTGATAACTCTTACTAGATGTAACATTTGACTCAGTCACCCAGACTCTCCGGCCATCAATTTGCTCATCTACAAAATGGCAATGATACTATCTCACCGTATATCTTCTTGGGTCTTTTTCAACTGCTAGAGATGTGCTAGACTTATAATGGGGAAGCGTTCTTCAAATGCTTATAAAATGCTCATAAATACTTGAGACAGAATTACTTTATGAGTTTATAGAGACCAGATGGTTTTTAACACATCCCCCACCCCCAGCACACACATAATGTAAAAAATCTTCTCAGCTGGTTCTCTCCAAAAACCTGCCCACTTATTTCTCCATAAGTATTTCCTTAACCATCCTCTAGGGTTGTTCTTGTTCCTAACAGTAAATGTCTGAAACCACCTTTTTCTAGCAAAAGCAAAAGCTACCCAGCTAATGTCCCTCCATGGAGGTTTCTCTTTTAACTCTTCCACTACTGTTCCCATGGGGGTTTGACTGGCACTAGAGAATGGAAAATACCCAAATCAAAAGAGTCATTTTCAGAAAACGAGCCTTCCATTTTCCTGGTGAAATACTAATTAGTCTCTGGCCCAGAGAGTCTAAGGTTGAGCCTTCTTAGATAAGAAATTATTTTTTTCAAATCTAAAAGATATTTAAAAGTAGAAATGTTTTAAATGAAAGTATTAAATTATACAATTACATGTGTAGACTCTGCCATTGAGGGAGTTATTTTCATGGTGTAGGCTGAATCCAGCATAAAAATATTTACTGCTCTGAAATGTCAATATGAAATAATCAGAATCTAAAATTAAATATTTACTGTATAATCAGCTTGCATTCATCCATCCACAATGTTCCCTGAAAAACACTGATTACACTGAATTTGACCACCTGGATTTTCCTAATATTTTCAGGCCTAGGGAAAAAAAAAAAAAACCTGTCAAAGTCTCACTCACAGCCATTTTCTAACAACTTTTCAAGGGAAATCTTTTGGAACAGGGAAGTAGGCAATGATGACTTAAGTGAGTTCCAGATACACACACACACCAGAAGCCGAGCCACCCTGTTGCTTTCCCATTGCCACATCTCTTGGGTCCAACCTCAATTCAGCAAGTCAGTAAATCTTCACAGATATTCACCAGTTCTGTGACAGAAACTGTGCCAGGCAATAGGGATACAAATGTGGTCCGTGTTCTTGGAGAGCTCAGCATCGAGTGCAAGAGACAAATTAATAAATAGCCAAAGACAATGCATTGTGATAAATCCTACATTAATAAGCCCATAGGCAGAGGACAAAGGGATCTGAAGAAAATCATCAGACCTACTCTAAGATTTTGGGACGCCTGGGTGGCCCAGTTGGTTAAGCATCTGCCTTCAGCTCAGGACATGATCCCGCCTGGGATCCTGGGATCGACTCCTACATTGGGCTCCTTGCTCAGCAGGGAGACTGTTTCTCCCTCTGCCTGCCATTCCCCCTGCTTGTATTCTCACTCTCTCTAGAATTCTCTCTGGCAAATGAATGAATGAATAACCTACTCTAAGATATTATTTCAAAATGAAGCCAAAGGCAATATTGTTTATTTTATGAATGTCTATGCAATTGGAAGAGCCAAACTCAATCTTAATTCACTATAAAGACCTCATTTTTACTATTTATTCTGAAGGTTAACATTGAGTCTGCCAATTCATTGATGTGGGATGAGGTTGACTCTAGGGGACAGTCTTGTGAAAGTGCTGGAAAGGTCAAAACATGATGCAGAAAGTCCTAGACTAAACAGGAGGTTGGAGTTTAAGTTGTGTGATCTTAGGTTAAAAATAAGTGCTTTCTCATAGATAACAGTTTTACTATCTGAAAAACAAGCCAAGCCAGACCTGTTGATCTCTTAGGTTCTTTCTACCCCTGAATACTTATGATATTAACTATGAACCATTTGCATTTTTTAGAAAATAAAAACATCCTAGAGATGCTTCGGCAGGGAATATTAGCCTAATTCAAGTTACAGATTTCATCTGCTTATTCAATAATTGATGAGACTACATAACAGTTCAAGAATATGGATGTTGGGGTCCATCAGAATTGGGTTTGAGTCCAAGCTTTGTCACTTGCCTGGTTATGAAACCATGAAAAAATTCATTTAATTTTTCTGGGCTTTCTATCTGTGAGATGAGGAAGTTATCTGAGATGGGCCCTATGGGAATTAAATGAGAAGATGAATGCAAGAGCTTAACACAGTCCTCACACAAAAGAGACTCTCAATAAATGATATTTTCAGTGAGTGTAGATGTGGGGTGCACACTGTCCATAGTGCTGAAGAAAAACCTAGTCCCTGCTTATACTCTGGAAAGACGGGTGTTTAAATCATCACATCCAGTACACAAGAAAGATATATGATAGAGGCACGAACGAAGTAGCATCAAAGCATAGGAAGAGTGATATTGACTTAGAGCAGGAGGTGTGGTAGCATCTAGAAAAGGCTATATATAGGAGGGAGTGTGTCAACAGGATCTAATCTAGAAGTGAATTATCTAGGCAAGTAAGGCATGGGAGGGCAAAGGAAGAAGCATGTCAAAGATACACGGGCCTAATGGTGTATGTGATTAGAAAATAATGAGTATTCTGATGGATCTATACATGAGATCAACAAGGCAGCCTGGATAACCTTATGAAAGGTCACATTGAAGGAATATGGGCTACCAATAAATGAGAACCCATCAAAAGTTGATCAACCACACACTCATTTTTAATTATTTTGACTTCAGATTTCTTTACTCAGTCTGCCTCCTTATTACTCTTTTGCTTTATTGGTCTAAATCAGGAGTGGACAAATAGCCTGAAGACGAAATCTGGTAGGAGGCCCAAGCTTAGAATGGTTTTTACATTTTTTAAATTAAGTTTTTTTTAAAATTTTAATTCCAGTATAGTTAACATATAGATAATAAAATGATAACATATAGATAATATAATGATTCTACAATTCTATCCATTGCTCAGTGCTCATCTGGGTAAGTATGGTCTTTAATCCCCATATCTATTTCACACATACCCCCGCCAACCTCCCCTCTGGAAACTATCAGTTTGTTCTCTGTAATTAACAGTCTGTCTCTTGGTTTGCCCTTCTCTCTCTCCTTTTTCCTTTGTATGTTTGTTTTGTTTCTTAAATTCCACATATGAGTGAAGTCATATGGTATTTGTCTTTCTCTGAGTGACTTACTTTGCTTAGCATAATTCTCTCGAGCTCCATCCATGTTGTTGCAAATGGCAAGGTTTGATACTTTTTATTGCTGAATAATATTCCATTGTATATGTACATATATACTATACCTTTTTTTAGAACTGTATTATAAATAGACTTTTGTACAAAGAAGAAACACCTATACAGAGCACCCAGATTCCCATGAAGATGGATCCTAGCCCTTCTTTTCCATACTGGGAAAAGAGAACAAGAAAAACAATTCCATCTTGTTCTTAACTGTTTTCACTATGCAGCCAGTTTTTCAAGTAGCATTTCTATTCCTTTGCTGTTGTTTTTTGTTTTTCTCTGATGTGGGAATCAGGCCTTTCAGTTCAGCCTTGACTTTGTTTGCAACTTCTTGATCAGAACTCTGGAGAGGACTAGACAGAATAATGGCTCCTTGGTTTTACACTAGCCCAGGACTTCATGTTCTTCAACCAACATACTCTGCAAGTGTTTCTGCAAAACAATGTTCTCTTCTACTTCCCTTCATATTTTTCTCTTGTTCTATTAACCACTTCAGAACTAGATCTCCTGCAGGTGTTCTACAACGTGAAGCTCTCTGTCTTTGCCACCTGGATGTCACTCTCCCGCTGTCAAGCTGGCAACAGCATTCATGACAGGCTGAATGTCTCCAGTGGTGGCTCCCAGAATGTCGGACACCAACACACATGCAAACTCATGTCACACCACTTCTTGGGCATGTCCTTGAGGGCAGCTTAACAAAACTGGAGAGATGGACTTGAAGAGCTCTGGTGGGCGGAACACTGTATCCTTCTTACTGTGTGTGTTTCCACCTCCTTTCAGCAGAACCTCAATAACTTCTTATACTGTATGTGCAGGATACCTGGGGCTAATTAAATACAATAGAACAGTCCTTCCATATTTGTCATTTACTATGTTAAGCCAGAAATTAATAATTTCTGATATGATTATCCGCTTCACAAATTTGGTATCTTCAATACAATCAAATGCCGCCAGTAAGACTAAATAAGAGTACTGGCCATTAGCCACTTTTCAACATAAGTCTTGATTACTTTCACAGCCACTTTCCTGTCCTTCAGTGTGTTATGTCACAGACAGCGAATGGCCACTCTAGCGCCATCTTGCATGTGCCACATATATCACTGCTTCACAGATGGCTTCAGTCTCTTTTTTTAATTTAAAATCAATTTAATTAACATATAGCATATTATTAGTTTCAGAAGTAAAATTTAGTGATTCATCAGTTGCTTATAACACCCAGTGCTCATTATATCAGGTGCCGTCCTTGATGCCCATCACCCAGTTACCCCGTCCCCTCACCCTCCTCCCCTCCAGCAACCCTTAGTTTGATTCCTAGTTAAGAGTCTCTTATACTTTGTCTCTGTCTATGAGTTCATCTTTATTTTTCCTTCCCTTCCCTATGTTCATCTATTTTGTTTCTTAAATTCCACATACAAGTGAAATCATATGATATTTGTCTTTCTGATCTTAGCTTTGGGGGTGCATAGGTTTAAAAGTCCAAGAATACTCTATGCACCCATAGAACACTTAATCACAATGAACACTTAATCACAGCTTCCTTTTGGGCCATTGGAGTTAGAATCTGCTTCATTTCATCTATGATAAACATAATTTTTCCTGGCTGTACCTCTAATATTTTGTTCAGAGTTGGGCAATTGACTGACTTCTAAAATGTGCTCGCATAGAGCTCCTCCCTCAGCACCTTCCACTGCTCCAAGATGGCTTTGTCATTGTATGTACACTCCACAACGGCAGATGCTTCCACATGCCAGAGCATCTTCCCCAAGTGGCCTTTAAAGCTTCTCATTATCTCTGCAATCTGTGGCTTACTCCCATACACGAGAAATTTCTTAATATCTCTGAAATATTTACCTCTACTTAATTGGGCCAAATCATCTCACAGTTCTTCAAAAGCCTGTTTTTGCCACTCTTCATTACCATACTGAATGTCATACTGGATCATACAAGTTGAATCACGCACAAATGCGATGGTTTTTAATTTTCCCTTGAATCAAATTCTGCAAATCCCTCATCACCTTCACCCTCTTTCCTTTGTCACAGTTTTATCTTCTTAAGATCTCCCAATCTGCTTTTCTGGAACAATAATGTCCTAGTTGGTTTTGTCACTCAGTTGCCTGTTTTGCTTTAGTTCTTTTTTTTTTAAGTCACCCCATTTGTGCTCTTGACTGTTGATTCATCACTTTTATGGTCCACCTGGAATTTTCTCTTCCTGTTGAATTTATTTGCCTGCTGGAATTTATTCTTTGCTATTTTATCCTCTTGCTTATTTTTGAACTCTTTTACACCTTTTCTCCCAGGTTTTGTGGCATATTTCTCAAAGTTATTTGATGTGATTTTAGGGCCACCTTCCTGGATAACTTTTCTTGGAAATGTCTTTGATGAACCAGAATCATTCTTTGCACCCTTTTCTGTGATCTTTTTTTTCACCTTGACTTCCATCATAGCAGTTTGCACATGAACACCACATCTTCTTTATCCATTCATCTATTCATGGACACTTGGGATTGCTTCTGTAATTTGGCCTTTGTAAATAATAATGCAGTAAACACTGGGGTGCACATATCCTTTTGAATTAGTGTTTTTATATTCTTTGGGTAAAAACCCAGTAGTGCAAATACTGTATCATTGGAAGGTTATATTTTTAACATTTTGAAGACTCTCCATACTGTTTTCTACATGGCTGCACCAGTTTGCATTCCCACCACTAGTGCACCAGAGTTCCTTTGTGTCCACATCTTGCTAACACCTATTGTTTCTCGCATTTTTTATTTTAGCCATTCTAACAGATGGGAGGTGATATCTCATTGTAGTTTTGATTTGTATTTCCCTGCTGATGAGTAATGTTGAGCATGTTTTCATGAGTCTCTTGGCCATCTGGATGTCTTCTTTGGAGATATGTCTGTTCATGTCTTCTGCCCATTTTTAATTGGATTATTTTGGGGGTGTTGAGTTGTATAAGTTCTTTATTTACTTTGGATGCTAACTCTTCATCTGATACGTTCTTTGCAAATATCTTCTCCCATTCAGTAGGTTGTCTTTTAGTTTAGTTATTTCCTTTGCCATGCAGAAGCTTTTTATTTTGATGTAGTCTGAATAGTTTCTTTGCTTTTATTTCCCTTGCCTAAAGAGATCTATCTAGAAAAATGTTGCTATGGCCAAAGTCAGAAATTCCTGCCTGTGCTCTCTACTAGGATTTTTGTGGTTTCAGGTCTCATATTTAAGTCTCTAATCCATTTTAAATTTATTTTTGTGTATGATATAAGAAAGTGTTCCAGTTTTCATTCTTTAGCATGTAGCTGTCCAGTTTTCTCAACACCACGTGTTGAAGAGACTGTCTTTTTCCCATTGGATAGTCTTGCTTCTTTTGTCAAAGATTAATTGACTGTGTAATTGTAGGTTCATTACTGGGTTTTCTATCCCATTCCACTGATCTATGGGTCCATGTGTATGCCAGTACCATATTGTTTTAATTACTATAGCTTTTTAGTGTAAGTTGAAATCTAAAATTGTGATACCTCTTGTTTTGTTTTTCTTTTTCAAGATTGTTTTGGCTACTCAGTGTCCTTTGTGGTTCCATACAAATTTTAGGATTATTTGTTCCATTTCTGTGAAAAATACTTGGTATTTTGTTAGGGATTGTTTTAAATCTATAGATCACTTTTGGTGGTATGGACATTTTAATAGTATTTGTTCTTCCAGTCCATAAGCATGAAATGTCTTTCCATTTGTTCGTGTCATAGCTTTTATAGTTTTACACAGTTATATGAGTAACTATATACTATACTTGATTTTGTCCCTTGGCCACAAAGCATAAAATATTATTTGGCCCATTAAGAAAAGTTTTGCTGACCACTGGCTTAAATGACTAATATTAAATGCATAGTATATTTTTTAACCAAGGGCCAAAATTTAATAGACAGGATCTTATAAATATTTCCTTTGTGCCTAACACATGTCTGTAATTATCTTTCTCCCTGAAAACATTCTTTCTTGTCCAGCCTACCTTTTACATTATGTACCAGGTTCAGGATTCAATGACTAGCCCTGTTTTCCTGTATTCTTTGCCTCCTTAGATATATGTTATATTTTCTCTTAGATCTTATAATTAAACAGTGGGAGTTTTATGTTCTTCCACCTTTTCTTCATCTTCGTGGAAGTCACCCAACAGTTCTACTGATATCTATTTTCTTGGCCTGGAAATAAGAACTTCCCTCTTTTCTAAGTGACCTAGCTTACAATTTTGTGTGGGAGCTACAATAACTGGACTGTAGGTGAATGATCTATATCTATACATATGTAACAAGACCTCAAACAACAATGACTTAAAGTAGAGCATATTTCCCTACCTCACCTAATAGTCCTGGGAGAGTTGGCCAGAGCTGGGGTGATACTCTGCTCCATAAGGAGTTGCAGGGATCCAGGCTTTTTCCTGTGTTGTTTCTCCATTCTTAAACAGGTTTCCCTTTTATGAGTGGTGCAAGATGACTCACTACCACATTATATTCCAAACACTTGAATCAAGGATGATGAGAGCGTCATACCTACCTTGTAATATTGTTGCAAAATTATAGATAGGTAATATACCTGAGCAAGTGCTACAGCTGTCTGTTATTACTAATAAATAGGTAATTGCAAAGGTTCTGGTGAACTGCCAGTTATTTAACATGTGCTAAAGAAAAATAATTTCAGTGAAGTTGAATTGTGATATAAATATAAAGATGCATTTTTTTATCTTCTTTTTGTTTCTGGGAATGTGATGACTATTATTATAATGAGCATACTAGTATAGCTACATTTGAGAGGAGTTTTGTTTTGTTATGAGCCAAAGATTGTCTTAAGGATTTCAATTCTAGTAAATTCTGAATTCCATGCATAACTCAGCAGGAAATTCTTAAAATCCCTGTACCTTTTCTCAGACTTTTTGCCTGTAGCCAAATCCTATTAAATGTATTTCCATGTCATGTTGTGCTTAAATAATGTGGCAGGACAGGGCCTTGACTTAGAGAATGACACCCTTCCTCCGAGGAGGCTTCTATCACAATCACCTCATACAGAAATCATATCTTGTATTCTGCCTCTGTGGAAATGGGAGATGTTGTTAAAAATTTATTTTTGCTGCAAGAAAATCTGGTTCTTGGTTTATTGTGTCAAACAGCTTCTAGTATATAGTGCTGGGCAGCTGTCCAGCTGTGAGTTTCACATAAATTAATTTAACCCTTGGGTATATTGTGAGGCCAATTAGAATGGTCCCTCCAGGTGCAGCAGGGAGTTAAGAACACTTTTAATGGGGGGGGGGGTCCAGATGATTTGATCATGCCCAAAGTCTTGTATGGAATATTTTCCAAATTTTGTAGCAAATACTCATGTAAAATATGTTTATGACAGCTTGAATATATATTCATATGTAAATACATACATACATATACATATATATATGAATAGTGTGAAGGAAAATCACAATAATACCTAGCCGCATATCGGTTTGCAGAATATGATGTGTATTTTCTGGAATAATCTGAAGCATTTGAATAAAATTGAATTGGATTCTGCCAATCAAAAACACCTCCTTTTCTCTCTTCTGATCTCCTTTTCTTAGCACTAATTCTACTGAGATAGAGTTGGATTGGCTAAGTCTTGTGCATTGAATCCTTTGAAAGCACAAACATAAGATAAAATCATGTGGACCTTTAATGTGCCTCCTGTGGTCCTTGGTCCCTCGCTTGAGAAACACTGAATTAAAGGTTCAGCACCATCATCCCTCTGGGTAATTACTAGAATAGTCACAAAAGCTAGCATAGAAATCCCATGACTTTGCCCATTTGCAAAGTATTCATCCATATGATTTATAATATGCATATGTCAATGTTTAGAATTATAATAAAATATAAAAGGAAAACTGTAAATTATCATATGGAGGTCTCCCACACCAAATAATAAGGCTAAAACACTCTCCAAGGATCTTTACACCTGGAGTTTGAGAAGCACTGAATCAAATCCAATTTTGAAGTTGCTTATTTCAAGGTTAAATGGACCCTTTCTAGGATCTAGAATTTCCCCTCTTGAGTGTTAAATACGATTTCGCTTGATACAGGTTTATTAAGAGGTAATATCATCTGATGGTTCAGAGCACAGGCTTTGGGGTAAGAAAGACTCAAGTCTGAGTTGTGTCTCCATCCTGTCCTTTGTTTTGAGAATGTTTTGGCCACAATGTCTCCTGCCAACTTTCCCTCTTAATATTTACTTAATCTACTTATAATTCTCTTTTAGACCTTAGCTCAAACCCATTTCAAAATGAACCCTTTCCTCAACTTACAGATAAGGAGTTGTCCCTGGTATATGTACCTGTACTCTCTATTTGATAATAACAACTGCAACAGCAAAAATGACACAATTTAACAGTCAGCTTCTCTCTCTCCCTCTGTGATCTCTCGCTTTTGCTCTCTCTCAAGTAAATAAATAAAATCCTTTAAAAAAATAAAATAAAGTAAGAATTTCAAAGTTCAGTTCCTCAGTCACACTGGGCATATTTCAAGTGTTTACTAATCTCATCTTGCTAGTGGCTACCATGTTGGATGGTACAAGCCTAGAGGCTAAGGAACTTACCAGAGGTCATTCAGACATCCATTCAGTAAATATTTACTAAGTATCCATTATAATACAGATGCTGTTCTAATTTCTAGAGAAATCGTCATAAGCAAAACAGACCAAATCACTGCTCTGGTGAAGCTTTCATGACAGTAGGACCAGAAAGACAATAAACAAATAATTAACTAATAAACAATTTTGGGTGGTATTAAGTACCATGAAGGAGAATAAAGCAGGTAGAGAAATGGAGGTAGACAGTGCTGTTGTGTATAGCTTGCCTGGCTGTACACTGCCCAGCTCCAAGGGGCACAATTCACATCGTCTGTGATGTGAATGCCACTCCCCAGAGTTGTACAAAGCAGTAGCCCTTAGTGGGATGTGGGCAGAAATCTGATGTAGATGAATCAGGAAAGACCATCCAATAATGGAAGATAATTTCCACACAGATATGAAGGCACTGAGGGAGCAAGCCCAGCAATATAAAAGAAGGACTTTTCAATCAGAGAGAATAGCCAGTGCAAAAGCCCCACAGCAGGAAGAATGCTTAGCACGTTGGAAGGAAGCCAGCTTAGGCAGTACATATTAAACGGGGGCACGCAGTCATGGATGCGGTCAGAGCGGTAGCCAGAAGCTGGACCAAGGTAGGGGTGTGTTGGCCATGATTAGGACTTTGACTTTTATATTGAGTGTAGTGGGAAACAATGACTTGACCTCTCTCTTGCTCTCAATCAATTATCTTTTTTCCCTTCATTTTATTTATTTGTTTATTCATTTATTCGTTTATATAAGAACTAGCCTAGCTGCTTTGTTGAGACCAGATTGAAGAGAGATGGTAGTTGCAGGAAGCCAGTGACCATACTATTGCAGTAATCAAGCTGAAAGATGGTGATAGTTCAGAGTAGGGTCAGAGCCAGGAGGCATGGCAAAAGCTGGTTTTAGAGAGATGAGGTAGAAAAAGTGTTTGAAGTGGGAGCTCCAGAACTGGGATCACAACCCAGCAAACCTTATTGCAGAAGCCCCACTTACCTTATTGCAGAAGCCCCACTTACATCGCTCTGCAATGGGGTCTCCACCACTAGAATGTTAAGATACAGAAGAGGTCATGGTCTTTCTTGTTCACTATTCTGTCCCGTTGCCGTGCACGGTGTGGGGCACTCAGTACGTATTTAATGAAAAACGAACCCTTACTGTGTAAATAAGGAAACTGAGTCCCAAGGAGATTGGCGATGAATTAGTAACTAGTGGTAGTAGAATGCGTATGTACTGGTTGCACAAATGTTTTTTAAGTCTCAGTGACCAGCCTGCCCATCTCTGCCAGCTTCTGTTGTCCAGCAAGCAAGCATCCAAGTCAAGGCCTGTTTCTTAGGAAGCTCAGTGGCTGGTTGCTACTTTTTTGTTCCTATACACATGGCACCAATTTGTTCCACAAATTGAAGTTAGTTGAAGGAGAACAACAGTGAGCTGCATTATGCCTGCCTGCTTTGATATGCTATTCTAATGCCTGTCTGTTCATTATGGTCACCCTCCTCCTTTTTTTCCCTAAGCACACATTTAAAAGATAAAGAAATATAATTTATCTCCCTATTTCCTTGCATGGTTTTCTGCAGCTGAATATGCTCCCCATAAAATTGATTTAAGATACCTACCCAACTTTAAATTGATTGCAAACTACCTTTAACTTCTATTGCTTTGTTTTTCTTCTAGCAACTTTCTTAACTTGGTTAAATGGGCAAGTACTCCTCTGGCTATTACTTCATTGAAGGCCAGCTCCTCTAGACTTTCCTAAGGGCACAAGAAGATCAAAAGCTTTTCTATTTTTATTTAATACAGGAGGGTTTTCACATTATAAAACCAACCCATACTCACTGAAGGGAGTTTGAAAAACACACACACACACACACACACACACACACACACACACGCAGTCACAAAGAAGGAAAAAAGGAAAAATTTAATTCTGTAACCCCAAGATAGTACCTTTAAAAATTCTTGGCATATTTTCTTGCCATCTCTTTCTGTATGTGAAAGAGTGAATGTGTGTATGTGAGTGTGCACACACATATTTATTGTGAATCCTATTTTCTCACTTAACAAACCATTTACATTTTACTATGTAGCATTTTAAATAGTGCTTTAATAGCTATATGCTATTTAGTAATGAAAATGTTGCTATCTCTCCCACTGATAGGCATTTTTCCCAATTATCCTGCCACAAATAATGCTACACTGAACATTTTTGTTCATAATATAGATTCGGTATTTAGAGTGATTTCTAAATCATTCCCCAAAGTAGAATCTCTCCCAAATTCCCAAAAGTAGGATCATTTAGTCAGTCAAAAATAACATTATATTGTAACATTTTAAATTTCTACCTATAATGTATGCAAACATCTATCTCCCTACTAGCATTAATTATTAAATGGCTGTCTTTTTGTCTCTTTTTGTATAACTATGCTAATGTTTTTAAAAGCCACCAAATTTTATTAATTTGCATCTGTCTGATTGCTTCTAAACTTGAATATTTCCGTCTACCTGTTTATTCATTGTATTAATTTTATTATTAATGTCCTTTTCTTACTTATTAATCAAAATAGTCTTCTTATCAATTTGTTTAACTTTTGTAGAATAAACATATTGCATTTATCAAAAATTTCTATACAGATATGGTTTAACAGAATTTTTTTGTGTGTTTTCATGTTGTTTATGGCATGATTTTAATATACATTTGAGAGGATCAGTACCTTCTAAAATTAAAATAAATGGGGTGCCTGGGTCACTCAATTGGTTAAGCATCCAGCTCTTGATACAGGCTCAGGTCATGATCTCAGGGTTCTAAGATCAAGCCCTGCATTGGGCTCCGTGCTCAGCTGAGTCTGCCTAAAATTCTCCCTCTCCTTCTGCCCCTCCCCCTGCTCGCACTTAATCTCTCTCTCTCTCTCTCTCTCTCTCTTAAATAAATAAATAAATTGTAGATATTTTAGGAAATACAAATAAGCAAGAAGAAGAAAATAAAATTCCCCCACATGCTTATAATAATCATTCTTAACATTTGGGGCATTTTCTTCTGTCTTCTGATACACTTAAATACTTTTTACAAAAGTAGTCTCATATTGTACATCCTACTGTCCTATTTTTTTCCACATTAAACTGTTAAAAATTTATTTTAAAGTCATGAATATTCTTCTTCATTATCATTTTAATGGCTTCATAGCATGACTAGATCAAAATTTATTCAGATCACTACTGTTGTCAAATCTCTTTATTTCTACTATTTCACTGTTATAAAGATACGTGGATATCTTTATGGCCAAATCTTTACACATACCCATAATTATTTAGGATGAATTTCTAAAGTGGGTCACAGGCTTAACCAAATTTTAAGGCTTTGTTATACATTGCCATATTGCTCTTCTGTTCATGGCATAGGATTTATTTTGTCTTAAAATTGTAAATGCCTGCATAGTACTTGAAATAATTTAAAAGGAGCAATTTACCTAGCTATACATGTATTGGGAAAGAAGGAGAAATATATCTACAGTGTGCCAAGAGCCCAAATTTCCAGAGCAGATAGCTCACAATTTGTAAGTCTGAAAGTTAGTTGAATACATCATGTATGGTTCCTTTCCTATAGATACTAGAGAAAATTTAGTTTTACAAAAATCAACTTTTTGCTTTGTCTCCATCAACTTGTCTTTGCTCTCACAAAACCACATTTTCCAATCAACTAAAGATGGGGAGGCACTGACTCAGGGGCTTCATAGTAGATCTACCAAATGCTCACATGTGCCAAACCCTTGCTGACATCCATTCTTTTATTTAATCCCAGAACAGCCTCATTTTTTGGAGGAGGGAACAGAGCTTCAGAATGGTCGAGGGGCTTCTTCTAATTCACACAGAAGTTGCTGACTGATAAGTCTCTCACCTGGGAGGAGTACAGTTTTCACTACTCTGTGTTGCCTCTTCGTGGACTCTAATACTTCACGGATTTTACTCCCCCCCACATCCTATCAACTTACACTTGCATTTACATTTATATTACAAATTGACCTTTGGGAATTGCACACAAGTCCTGGTTCTAGCCTTTGCTCTCTCTCAGTTCTTGTTTATTTTAATTAGCCATTGAAAATTGTACATAGCGCCCCAACAAAGGAGAATTTCATATTAATGAGGATTAATCACATGTATACAATAAAATAATATAAATTAACCCCAGCAGCAATTGCTTATATATTCTGAGATATGTCTTAATATGCCTTTCATTCAACAATGAAGAATGGGCTGTGGCTTCTAAAAACCATATGGTAGAAAATATTGGGAGGGAAAGATATTCGACTCTCATTACCATAGATAATTTAAAATATGTAATTAACAAAGTAGGGTATCGTACAGTGTAGTGAGATCAGAAAAAAAAAAGAGTCGTAAATGTTCAGGTTACTGATATTTAGTAGAAAAAAATGATGATCTGAGCTCAGATATCCTTTGCATTCCATTTTGACCTCTTAATAGCATGAGCCTTTGGACAAGTCCCTCTTCTTTCTGAGAGTCTATTTAAAGATATAATGATATTTTCTTCGGATACTTAGGAGAGTTGAATTCAGTATCAAATATCACAGTCTAAATAGCAGAGTGGTGTTACAATACTGGCAGAGGAAAAACAGAATTTGGAATGTCAATATAATGACCAAGAATGACTACACAAGGCCCTCCACCCATGGTATCTCTTAAGAGTCCAGTGAGTTGTTAGGCAGTGAGCAACCTGCACTGGGGTCCCAGTAAGGGACTGGGGAGTCAAATAGGGTTTGGTAGAAAAGTTTTTGTCTAGGGAGTAGGAGACCTCATTTGGTCTTTTCTGTGTGGATTTGGCCACATTTTATTCTCTGAGCTTAAGTTTCTTGGGGTGGATGTATGAATATCCTTAGCATAGTTTTTTGGTTTGGTTTTGTTGTTTTGGTCTATAAGAGGTTCTCAGTGAATGCAAGCTCTCTCCCTTTCCCCTTTATTTATAAGGAGTATGTTAGGGTAAACATTATCTAAGTTCCCTCCAAGTTCTCAAATCCATATTACAATGGGTTCTTATTTCATTTTTGTTATGCATTCTTGATTGACTCAGTTCAGAATAACCCAGGTCTTTTCATTTGATTCCCATAATCATTAAACGGCATAGCTAGAATAAACCTCAGAAACCGTCCAACCCCTTATTTTACTCACAAGTAAAGGAGCTCATTAGTGGGGGTCTGCGGGAAATGGACTTGGTCAAAGTCATGCCATAGGTGGTCCCAGAGTAGAGAACATCATCCAGGTTTTCTGACCCACGCCCAAGGCTCTCCACCCACCCTTTCCCCTACACTTCCAGCTGCCTCTGGTATGTTCTTGCCTGCAAGGCAGTGTGATTTGCCTATCTTGTGTTAACATTATTCTAGCATGTAATGTCTGTGTTTAAGGCAATGACCTGAGAAATACTTTTATTTCCAGTGATGCACTTTTTTGCAGGGTTTATTAATTTTATTTATATATTTGATCTCTCAGATGAAATAACCCACTAATTAGTGGGACAATTTACTGGTGCTCTCCGCCAAGGATGCTTTACAACGTCAGAGCAATCTTGTCCCACTGTGGTGTCAGCATATCCACTTTCTGCCCTGCTGCCCTTCACTGTAGCTGTCAGACACACATGGCCGTCAGCCCCAGGCTGGGGACTGGTGTCTCCAGGGACATGCGGAGATGTCAGGTCATAAGGCAAAGGAACTTTCTCACAGGAGCCTCCCCAGAACTTATTCCAGAGACAGGCTGTTTTAGTAGGCCAAAAGGGGTGAGTATGGGCCTCCCAGAGAGCTGAGCCAGTGGATTACCTGAACTGCCCAGAATGTGAATTTCCAGAGAATGAAGGAAATCAATGTGTGCAGAAATGTTGCAAGTTGCAGTTGAGAAGGCCCATAGTCCATCAAGACCAAGAGTAAATAAAGCAAGGAGCCAGACAGGAAGACTGATATAGACAATAGCCACAGAACATTGTAAGATGCAGGCAAGGGTGGGAGGGATGCCAGAAGACCCAGAGTCATTGGAACAAATAGGACAAGATAGTACCAAAGGGTTTTTTTTTTTGGGGGGGGGGGTTGGTTTGGTTTTTCAACTGGCTTTAATGTGAAGTGCATGGACATCCTTCTCAAACAGCCCCCATCTGTGCTCTCTCAACGGCCAATACTTTCTCATCTGAGAATCAATCATAGTCTCTTGTCATTATTTCCTTGTCTGTCCCCATCTGACTGCACACACCATTATATCACCAGGGCCTAGAACCCAGGTATGAAATATAACACAGTTAGTAAACATTTGTTGAATGAAAGAATGAATGGATGAGTGGATAAATGAAGAGGTGAGTCAATCTGTCAGAGCTGCTGGGGGTCAAAGACCTATGAGCTGTATTCATCTGTTGTTTTTGATGTAAGAAGCAGAACCCAACCAGAGATCATCATTTTCAATTATTTATATTTACTCTAGAATTACTTAATATAGCAAAGAAGCATCCAACATAAAAGTATGTAACCTCTCTTGACTAAACTTTCCTTCTTATTAGTGCTTAATTACATCACAGGCACCCCAGAAACAGTTTCATCTGGAGTAGAGGTAAAAGGTCACAGTACCCTAAACCTTTAGGTGGTATCTCTGCTAGTTGCCTTGTGGGTATGGATGCTGCTACTACATTGACACTGTGGACTGCATCTAGCATGAGGGTTCTTGTCAGAACAACTTCTAGAACTCTAGCCAGAGACTGGCTGGAACTCTAGGAATAAGGAGGGTCAGTGGGACCGTGCAGTGGGAGTTATGAAAGCTCAGGATCCTCTCACTCTGTAGTGAGAACTCCTTTACTGTGATTGGTCGCCTTAGGGCTGTTACCTTTGCTATGATTGGCTGTATGCAAATTAGCAGACCCCAGCATGTTCGTTCATCCTAGATGTAATTATTGTGTCTATCTCTGCTACCTTGATTCAACTGCTGTAGAGTTTTTGGGGACTGTGCAGATGAGGTGAACCTAACTTGTTGATGCTGTTTACATGTGACAGATCTCACTGAGATACAAGCAGTTCTCATGTGTTGGTGATGATGAAGTGCTGAGGCCACAACTGGGACTTGTGGTCCTAATTTATGTACTTATCTTCTCTATGCTCAAAGAGCTGGGGATTCTAGACCCACACAGATACCAGGACATGGGCACCTCTTAGAGACCTTTGGCAAATACCTAGAATTATTTGTATAACAATTCTAATAATAAGGCCTGCCATTCATCCCATGCATACCACATAGCAGCCACTCTCCTAAGGTCTTTCAATACAGTACTTAATGATCACAACAAGCCTGCAATTAGGTTTTCTCATCCCATTTAAAGTGAGGAGAATGAAGTTCAGAAAGATGAAATAACTTGTCCAGAGTCACGCAGGGCCAATTGTGTCAATCAGAAAACATACTAAGATTCACACCGAGTAGTGGTATTAACTGCCAAAGATGTAGAAACTGGCAAAAAAAAAAAAAGAAAGAAAGAAATTGAAAAAGCAACTATCCATTGGCTCTTTCGGGAACTGAGGAAGGTAGCAAAGATAGTGCATATTCTGTATAACACCTACAGACAGCTTGTAAAACAGCGGTGTTTTGTTGGGAGCTGTGTTCAGGAGCTCTGGGCTTATTCCCAAGTCTCCAAAAGCAGAAACTTTTCCAAGCTTCCATACTGTCCAGCTGACAAACTGTAGTCTCATTCTGGTCAAGGACCAGGCAGAATGCATGTGGGTCCATACCGTTCCTTCCAGGGACTAAAATGGACTTTCCTTTGTAGTCAAGCCTGGCAAGGACAGGTTGCAATTTAATACAGCATTCCTCAGGGGTAGAAGTTCTTCACCAAAAGTCGTAAACTGTTGCTAGATCTGACCATGAGTATTTTTTATTTTTTTCTGCAAAGTCTAGATGTCTGGTATATATTTAAAAGAAGTGGGTTTTCTTCTTGTCATTGTTCCTTTAGATTTTTCAGTTTATGTATTAAATCTTTTTGTTATTGTTCCTTTAGATTTTTCTGTTTATGTATTAAATCAGGTATTAACACACACTGGATGGTCTTTCCCTAATTTTGTGTTTCTTCATGGTACTTACCACCTGGCATACTTTATTGCTTTGTTTAGTGTCTGTCTCTTTTTCCTGAAGTGTAAGCTCATGAGGGCAGGGATATCTGTTTAGTTTGTTATTAAATCTCCAATGATCAAAGCAGTATTTGGTGCAATTAGGGTCTCAGCATATATTTATGAATAATAATGAATGGATAGACATATATATACCCATTATATACGTATATGTGTGTGTATATATATCCATTATATATATGTATATATGTGTATATATATATATATATATATATATATATATATATATGGATGGCTGGGCAAATAGACAGATGCATCACAGTTGACAGGGCCCATACCAACTTTAGGACTTTGATAAATGTCACCTTCTGAGTAAATTCCTCCCCTAACTACCTTGTTTGAACTTGAGGTCCCACTTCAGCCCTCTTCAGGACCCCCTCTGCTTCTGCTTTGTCTATGACACGTATGACCATATGACACACTAAGCATTCTGCTTCTCTTTGCTTAGGGTGTGTGGTCTCCCTCCTCTAATGACTCAATAGAAAAACATGGGCATATATAAAAGCAGCAGAAGAAACCCAATAGAAAAATACAAATTAAAAACAATGCAAGAATGTTCAATCTCACTAGTAATTAGAGAAATCCATGCTAAAATATAAGGCATTTTATATCCATCATTTTGGAAAAATTTAAAAGTCTGGCAATAGCAAATGTTGGTGATACTATGATCATGCTGGATTTGTATGAAGTGCTACTGCCACTTTGTAGAGCCACGTGTTACATCTGAGAACTCTGAAGACGCCCACACCACAGAGAAATCTCACATATATGCGTCCAGTAACTTTAACAATGTCCACTGCAGCATTACTCCTTTTTGCACATCTTGGAAACAGCCCAAGTGTTCATCCCTATGAATATGTCAGAATATAAACATATAAAATACTATCTAAATGTTAAAATGAAAGAATTTAAGCCACTTCTATCAAAGTGGCAAAATCTTTAAAGCATATTTAAGAAAATAAGCAAGGTTCAGATGGATGTCTACAGTGGGAAAGCATTTAAACAAAGTTTTAAAACATGCAAAACACTGCTACATGTTTTTTGTGGATGCAAGCATGTATTAGAAGCAGAAAAACATGCATGGAAATTTAGGCCTGAGTTATTTTTGTGGAATTAGGAAGGAATTCATGAGATAACTTTCTTATATTTATAGTGTTTATTTTTAAAAGAAAAATCTGAAGCAAATATGACAGAATGGCAATATCTCATAAGGCTGGGTGAGTGTACGTAAGTTTTGGTTATAATTATGTCTATACTCAACTTCATGCTTGAAATAGTTAATAAGAAAAGAAATAGGAGGGTACTTAAGTGTGACTGGCAGGGAATAAAGTTTAAGCCATAGCATATCAAATAATACGGTGTGACATCGCAAAATTATAAACTGAATTTTGTTGCTGATCACGACTGGATGCAAACCCAGATTCAGTACCTTCTTTTCATAACATTTCATGAGATTAGGCTTTGGAACCTGATATTTGAGGTTTGAATCTTGACTCAGATACTTAATAACTATTTAAAATTGGGCATCAGTTTTCTCATCTTCAAAGTGGAAAAATGAGATAAAATAGAGGAAATCTTCCCAGACATGGAGACAAACCATGAGAGACTCTTAATGCTAGGAAACAAACTCAGGGTTGTTGGAGGGGAGGTGGGAGGGAGAATAGGGTATTTGGGTGATGGGCATTAAAGAAGGCACGTGATATGATGAGCACTGGGTGTTATTTGCAACGGACCAATTACTGAACTCTACATCTAAAAGTAATTATGTACTACTATATGTTAGCTAATTGAATTTAAATTTTTAAAAAATAGAGGAAATCAACAAAACCAAGAGTTGGCCTTCAAAAAGATCAACAAAACTTGCAAACTTCTAGCTAGATTGATTAAGAAAAAAGAGAAGACTCAACTAAAATCAGAAATGAAAGAGCGGACAGTACTACCAACATTAGAGAAATAAAAACAATTATAAAGCAGAAAAATAGTACCTCCTCATAACAACTATTCTGAGGATGAAATGGGGTCAGATTTGTGTGGTGTTCAACATACGCCAAGGCACATAATAAGATGGAAGGCTGATCTATATTAAGAGCTCCAGGTTCTGATATAAACAAGCATGAGCTTGAAGTCTATTTTGAAAGCCATGCTTTCTCTCATTTTAGTTGTTTCCAACAATAATCCTACCAGGTTTGTGTTGTTATTATCCCATTTTATATGTAAGAAAACTAAGCCTGGCAGAGGTCAAGTAACTTGCCCATGATTTTCCATCTTTTAAAAGAGAGATGAGATTCAAACCAGATCCACCTCCAGAAAAATATAACTGTAACAATATCCTGGGTCTATTTTACTAGTTTTATGAGTAAGATAAGTTGAATTTGTAATCTATCTACAGTAATCTATTCTTTAGCTTTTCTTTTCTTTGAATAGGGAGTCAACCAGCCATTGCTGATTAAAACTAATAACAAGTATCTACTTGGAGTATGTATATGTAAGCCCAAACATCTAAAATATCTGCCATAATGGGATGTTATTACTAGATAAATATTCCTGCCTTAAGCAGATTCTTGGTCTTGGAATATATTGGAAGATCAGTACGCTGTGATATTCCATTATGTTGAGTTTCTCTCTCTCCCTCTTTTTTTTTTTTTTAACCATAGGCTCTTTTTATTTTTTTCAGTTTCACAGTCTTCCCTTGAAAAATGATTATCTCTCTGCTTTCCATCTTCTTTTATCTTCTGTGAATCCAAATGGAACTTAACTTTTATTGTACCAATTATTTTGAATGAACACTTTTCTTAATGTAATTTTCGTCAAGTCAGTTCCATTTATTAGGTCTTCATTCATTCATTCATCATTCATTCATTCATTCTTTTATGCAGCAAACGTTAAGTGCTGACCATGAACTCATCTCTGGGCTACATTCCTAGGAAATAAGGGTTACTAAGACTAGAGAGAGCCAGAGGTAGAAATGGCAATCCCAGTGCAGTGTGACCTGCAGATTGGAATTGGTGCTGGAGAGCATGGAGTCCCCCATTGAATAGGGGGATGCAGGAGAAGTGATACAGAAATGGCGATGTTGCGCCTGAAACTTCCATCTGTACATTTATTTACTGTATAGAAAATAATGCATGATCTTTGTAGAAAACTTGGAAAGCATAAAAACAAGAGAAAAATAACCTATAGTCACTGTTAACAGCTGGTATATTTTTTAAGACCAATTTCTACATGGATGCATTCAAATTTAATAATTTTATTATATTACACATATTTTCTCATATCCTGAAAATTATAAAAATTATTTTTATATGTATATAATATTCTTCCACGTAGAAATACTAACATTCGCTTTCTCATTCCCATATCAGTTGTTTCCCTCTTACAAATAACATTATGTTGATAATCTCTGTGCATAAATATTGGCCTGCATAAATGATTGTTTCCTTGAGATGGAATCCTGAAGGTGAATTACAGTTTAAATGGTATGATCGCTTTTAAGACTCTTGACATTTTCTCCAGTACTCTCTTCTTTACTGATCTCAAGGCAAGAGCTTAAGCCTTTAAGAGAGTCAGATGAATTACAAATTGGAGAAGTTCTTTAAAAATTCCTACACACAGGAGAGCGCCTGGGTGGCTCAGGTCATGATCTCAGGGTCCTGGGATCGAGCCCTGCATCCACCTGTCTGCTCAGGAAGGAGCCTGTTTCCCCCTCCCCCTCTACTTGCCTCTCTGCCTACTTGTGATCTCTCTCTGTGTCAAATAAATCAATACAATCTTTTTTTTTTTAAAGATTGTATTGATTTATTTGACAGATCACAAGTAGGCAGAGAGGCAGGCAGAGAGAGAGAGAGGAGGAAGCAGGCTCCCTGCTGAGCAGAGAGCCCCATGCGGGGCTCCATCCCAGGACCCTGGGATCATGACCTGAGCCGAAGGCAGAGGCTTTAACCCACTGAGCCACCCAGGCGCCCCAATCAATACAATCTTTAAAAAATTCCTACACACAGGGCGCCAGTGTGGCTCAGTCGCTTGAGTGGCTACCTTCATCTCAGGTTATTATTGCAGAGTCCCAGGATGGAGACCAGCATCGGGCTCCCTGCTCAGCAGGGAGTCTGCTTCCCTCTCTGGCCCTCCCCTCTCTCGTGCCCTCTCTCTCTCAAATAAATAAATAAAATATTTTTAAAAATTCTTACACACTTCTGTGTATGTGTAGATATGCATGGGAATGTGTACACACATGTTCCTGAGGAAGAGATACCCACAGACACACACACATATATCCTAATCCTTCAAGAGGCATTCTGTAGCCCCCCTCTTGTGGAGCACTTAAAATGGGCTGTCTTTGTTGATTTCCTTTGTTAGTGGTGGTGCCTTTGTTTTATCCATCTTTGTATATCCAGTGCCTGGTATGTGGTAAGAAGTTAATAAATGCTTCTTGAATGAAAGGGAGGGAAGGAAAACAAGCCCATTAAATAATTTTTCACTTTCTTAAACATCCTGTTTTATTCGTTTTCAGCATCCAGCAAGACATGGTGGTGAACCCTGGCTGTAAGTCTTCATGATTGAGCGACTCTTTTGCACAACACAAAGGTAAATATTTGAGGCTGGTCGACTTGCTGGTTATTAGGAAAATCTTCCTCTCTGGGAAGCCGGCTCACAGATGTCTCTGAGTCCAAGTGATGGCTTCTGTGCTTTGTGTTCCTCCTTAAAACCCCCTGGAGTGTTCATGGAGCCTTTGGGAGTAGCTGCTTAGGATGGCTCTTCTCCTGCCTACTTTGTGTTTGCAGTTAGAGAAAGGGAATATGGATTCCCTTTCTTCTTTTCTTTAAGCACCTAGTAAGCGTCATTAGAAGTTTCAAGTTTTCCTGTCTGGATTTTCTGACTCACCCAGTAGGTGGTCTCAAATTGGTTTGATTTTAAACACAACTACATTAGCTCTCCTCAAATGCCCTCTGTTTTAGTATATTTACCAACGGAAGGAAACGCTCTCAGTTGTTGAAACTGAAGTCAAGCCACGTAAGATAAATGTTTCCACGTAGAAAACAGACTTGGAGATTTACAAGCTTAAGAGCCAGTATTATTATTTTGAGGTCCTAAACTTTTAAATGATGGCGACGCTGAGATCTCTACTGCATACCGGGAGCCAAGAAGGCACAATTGAAAATGCCTATTCCTTTGACAAATTAGGAGCATTCATTGCAGTATCTATTTCTTGTTTACCAGGGATAATGCTGAATGAGTCACAGACTGGGTAGATTGATGTCCCTTCTGACCACTTTTAATTAGCACTGCCTATTAGGATGAACAGAGTGTTGCTCTCCTGCCGTAGATTACCCCCCAACCCCCCTTAAATAGAATAGAAATCTTATTCTCCACAAGGTAATATTCATCTCTTCTCCAACCAGACAAGCATAGAAAATTAAACAATGGTCCGTTAAAACCCCAGATAATGTATTTATCATTTCCAGTTTATGTGAGTTTGCAAGGCAAATAGGAGTGGGAGCTATTCGTTATGGGACCTTGCGGAACAACGGGACTCGGGAGGGAACTGGGAGGCAGGAGGATCTGAGACTTGTAAAAATTCATTAAAAATATGAGGTGCTATTGGAGACAGAGGAAATTAATTACTCTCCGGGACTCAAATGTCACTACGCATTTAAGTGACCTGGCAAGGAGGCTGAGAAACCTGTTCCGCAAGGGTTTCTGTAGTGGAGAAGGCTGGGAGCTGGGATTCCTCAGCTGTCAATTTTTGCATTTCCTTGGTGACTTATTGACATGTTAACCTGGCTTGCGCCCCAGCCTCCTCTAATGAGTAGAGTTAAATGAGAACTAGGGGCTGGGATGGGGGGGGGGGGCACTCTCCCCTGTAGTTGACCAGGTTCTGCAGACCAGCTCACCAGGCACATAAGCAGCCGCGGACCTGAGGGAAGCCTGTAATTTATCGCAATGGAGAGAAGAGGCTGATCCTTTGCAGCTGGACAGAGTTTGGTCTTTTATTATTGCTTTTCCATCCACAAAGCTATTCTCTGAGGTGGAGTGAATTTGGAAAGACAAATTAAGGTTTTCTACCTAAGGAGGACTGGGGAGCAGTAGCTTCTGAAAACAGTCATCTTTTCTAGACTGCCTGTGTAATAAGTCTCTCTAATGCCTTCTGCCTATAGACAGAGGTTGAAAATATATAGATATGTGATGACTTAAAAGTTTAAAATCAGTAAACACTCGGAATAACGGAGTAAAAGCTTTCTCAGATGTGCGCCTTACCTAGACTGGGAATTCAAGATTTTATTCTTGAACTCTGCTACTAACCAGCTGGGAGAGGTGGCACAAGCCATCATAATGCTCCAAGCCTCTGTTGTATTATTTACACAATGGGAACAATAATATCCATCTTCTGTGATCGTTAAGGACTGTGTATCCAAAAGAGCTTTGAAGGGTGGAAATACATAGGTGGGTGGTGGCCATATCACCTATTGGTATGTTTTGTTGTTTTAAAAGTCTTGCATTTTAAACACTGGGGCTGCTCAGTGATCTCTCTTCCTGTGTGGGTCAAAGTTGAAGGGCTCTGCAGGATTCTTTCTGCCTTGTTCATGTGGGGAAGGTGAATCAACAGGCCAAAGAAGAAAGCACTGCTTTGGGGAAAAAAAACTGTTCACATGGTGTTTTAAAAAAAAAAAAAATGAAGCATGCTTTGGAGGGAGTTGGAGGCCTGTATGTTCACCTCCAGGAGCAGTCCTAAGTACCAGGTCTCCAATTCAAGAAAGTCCTGTCCCTTTGAAGCAAAGACAAATCATGCATTGAAGGTAGTAGAAGAGATGTTTGAAGATTATTCATCTATTCCTAGGAAGAGATGATGAGAAGATAAACGAGGGCAGGGTCAGTGGAGACAGAGAAGAACAGAGAATTTTGAGAGGCCTTGGAAAGGAAGGACTGCCAGGCTTTTCGCAGAGTTGGGGGGGGCGTGCACTTTGAAGAGGGAGCAGCACAGTGACTAAGCTGTAGAGGGTTCCCAAGGTGCTTGTAATGTCGTTAATAGAAATGTGGGAAAGTGCAGGATATAGACCTTCTGCTCAAGGAGCTCAGAGAGGTAAACAGGGATGGGGCAGACCAGACTGAAGTCCGGAAGAGCAATACTGGGGTCAGTGCTGAGAGGGAGGGTGCCTCAGATGATGAGCTGTGCTGGGAGAGCAGTGGTTGGAGACTGGGCATTGCGCCAAGTAGCTGCTCCCAGCCACAAGGAACCAGAGCCACCCAGCTGCACATTGCAGATGCTGGTTTGAGAGCAGCATACTCGGCAACCTGAGTTTTGCACCCCGGCATGCCCTCAGTGATTTTCCAAGGCTTCTGTGCTGTTGTTGTCTCCTGGAAGTGGACTTGAGGGACTGCCTGCCTATTCTCATTAGCCAGCCCTGTAGTGACCTATCCAGAGCATGCACAGAAGACATCCCCTGGGACCCAACTCTGAATAATTGCTACAACTACTGTCCCCATTCCTTGGTGTTCTTTGGAGCTTTTATGTCCCTTACCTTTTAAAATTGCTTGAAAGCTAACAATTGACATAACTGAGCTATTGGCTCACTATTTACTGTGTTAACTACATGTGTCCATTTGAATTCATTTCTAGCCATCATGTCATCATAGTGAGATAGTAATAAGACAGGAAAATTTTTTTCACACCGGTCTTCCTCCCTTTTACCTTCCTTTGTGAATTCATCTCTTTGGTGCCTCCTATTTGCCCCCTTGTTTGTTTCATTTTCTCAGATTCTATTTACACTTCTACTTTTCCTCTTCTGATAAAATCGCACATCCTTCAACTCAGTTGGACATAGAAGATCCTTGATATGGGGCAAGGGGGCGGTTCAGTTGTAAAAACTTGGAACGTTTTCTTAACCACATGGCAGCTTTCTGTATCTGGTACTTTTGCTGGTGGTCATGTTGCTGGTGGTCACGTTTGCTGAATGTCTTAGATTGGAATTCTCTGTTCCAGCATATAATAGCTGTCAAACATCGAGCAAATCCATTTCTTTAGGCTTGAAATTTTCACATTAGTAAAATTACAATAAATTATGGTAATAATACTTTTCATACAAGATTGTTAAAAGAATTTAATGAGAAAGTGAATGAGAGAGAGTCTGGCACATTATAGATTGCCATTGAATGTTAGCTGCCATTGCTTATAATAACATATAAGGAGATAGATATGTATATATCTATCTCCTTGAAATGTAAGAAGCAGATGTGTTGATCTTTGGCAGCAAGGAAGGGAGACACTAGAAAGACACCATCCCATTCTTTGGCTGGGCTTAGAATATGGAAATCCCTAGTGATGTAGGCATTGAAACCAGCCAAGTGTGTGGGTGCACAGGAAGTCTTCCCTGGCCAGACAGTGACCTAGGTACTGAACACTGAGCTTCTGCTGGGCATCTGGAGAGCATCTAAGTCAACCCTGCCTCAGATACAATATTCCTTCCAGATAGTATGGCGGTTTGTAATATGCCAGCATGTCTCTGTTGAATTGCTTCACTCAGAATTCAGTTTCCTGTATGTTTCCAGTTAGGGTGGAACATGGGGGAGGTTCTTGGGAGACTGGAGGATAGAAGGGAACCGCAGCCGCTCTGCAGCACATGTGCTGTTGCTGACCCGCTGACTCCCCTGGTCGGCACAAAGCTGCATCTGGGTCCACGGCTGCTCTCCCTTTCCTCCTATCCTTCTCCAGCTTCTCCAACTCCTCATCCAGATGTGTGTTCAGCTCCTTGAGAAAAGGCCCCGGCTACAGCAACTCACCCACATTGGCAAGATGGGAAGCCATGAAAGTCAAGGTTGCAGTTAGTTTTCATGGAGCCTCAGCGCATGCTTATGGGTGCCTGGCTGCTCCTGCTTCTCCCCATTATTTATGTCCATCTTTCCTTCCTAACAGCCTGCCCAGTGGACTTCAAGTTCCAGCATCAGACATGATTCAACAGACACACAGACTGCTTAACCAGATCCCACAAAATTGCTTAAGGTCAAATTCCTCTTTAAGTAAATAATACATACATATTTATTTTTTGTATATATGTGTGTGTGTGTATATATATATGTATACATATATATACATATATATATATATAGTATTTATTTATTTATCGGAGGAACAGAAGCAAGCACTAGAAGATTCTGTACAAGTTTGGATATGTGTGTATATCTACCAGGGCTTGTTTCTGCCTCTGTGGTTGATTTCTACCTGATACAGCAGCTCATAAGCTTTTCATAATGGAAAACTCTTCACTCCACAAAGCAGTCCATTCCTATTCTATGTCTCAGCCACCATTCTTCTCTCTATGATATGACACAAAAAAATTAAATCTGTAAGCCAAAAATGTTGTTTTTCAGCCCAGGATGTATCTCACTTTCTCCTTGAGATTTCTGCCCCTCTCAACCCGAAATGTGTGCATAAACTCATGGCTGTGACCTCACCCACTGAAATTTTTCCTCTCTGGTTTCTCACCTTTTGAAGCTTCAGAATTGGACTCTTCATGAAATTAACCCTATAAATATGAATATATTAGAGAGACTCTCCTAGCCCGACGTGGGACTCCATCCCAGGACTCCAGGATCATGACCTGAGGTGAAGGCAGTTCAGCCAACTAAGCCACCCAGGCGCCCCCAGGGCCATCCTATTCTTAAGTGTGGCATGGGCAACCAATTATGAGCTCACAAACCTGGTTAGAAAAGTCTCTGTAATTGGCAGGTATATGACTGCCATATAAAGATGTGGAGGAGGAGTGTGACAGCTGAAAGCCACATTTGTGCCCAGCCCTCACCCGGCTCCCCTACACACACTTATCATTGAAGAACGGCCAACGTTGAAGAAATAGCAGTGTTACCCTCCCCCTCGCTGCATGTGTACACGTGCACACTCATGCACACTCAGGCACACACACCCTGCCTTCTCACAAGGATCAAGGTCGTGCTATAGTGCCATGACTGGCACGTGGTGGGTCCTCAAGAAAGTATTTGTTGGAAGGGTGTGTGTATTAATGAATTGCCAAGGAACTCAAGGGGAAAGTCTAGAAATATCAGTAGACATTATGACAGCACCCTGGACAAAAATGAAATAGAGGGGAAAAAAATGCCCAGGAAATTTACTTTACCGGAGATTTAACATGTTGATGTTCATAACACCTCACCTGCCAAAGGTGTCCTCTTCAAAATGAATGAAGCCACAGAACAGGATTAAATTGGCACAGGTGGAGGAGGTCTGCCTGCGTGTGAAGAGCTGAATGTTATCTCCAGGCAACAAAGGGAGTTGGAACATGAGGATTCTTATTTTTAGTGTTGGGGAGAAAATGAATTTGAACCAGAAGACACCAAGGGTTGGTAAGAGAAGATCGGGGCTTGAGGGAGGAAGTGGATATGGAACAAGCTCAGACCAAGAGGGCGAAGCAAGAATGAGAGTAGAGGGAGGCCTGTGGGAGGGGATCTTGCTAGTTCAGAGTAGCACAAGAAAACCTAAGGAGGGGGCGCCTGGGTGGCTCAGTGGGTTAAAGCCTCTGCCTTCGACTTGGGTCATGATCCCAGGGTCCTGGGATTGAGCCCTGAAGCATTGGGCTCTCTGCTCAGCAGGGAGCCTGCTTCCTCCTCTCTCTCTGCCTGCCTCTCTGCCTACTTGTGATCTTTGACAAATAAATAAATAAAATCTTAAAAAAAAAAAAGAAAGAAAGAAAGAAAGAAAACCTAAGGAGGTCCACCAGGGCATTTGGTCAACTCAGGCCTCCACTGCTTGGGACAGGCTACCTCAGAGTAGACATCTAAGGTTAGGGAGTCACTTTCCCATGGGTGAAGAAGACCAGCAACAATCCTGTGTGGACGTGTCTGCATCCTCTGCGGAGTAGGGAAATTCTTTATGAAATCACTTAACATGGTATACATACTCGTCTGTTTGCATTCTTCTCTTACTCTTTATGTTCTATGGTGCCAGGTCCATGGATTTGGGGATTTTTAAATTTTTTCCAAACCTTTATTTCTAGCCTCTAACTCTAGGAATTAAAAAAGAAATCACCGAACCCAGACCTGTCTGGCTGAAATCTGTGATCTACCCACTATTCCCATAAGCTTCTGAGCCTGCAGTTGAATAGACGCTCCCTAAAGATTTCTTGGAAAGAAGGAGAGGGGTGATAGATAATGATAATAAGGTAGAAAAGAAAATTAGGGTACGGATAGACTTTCACAAGATCTCTTCTGAGCAGATGGTAGACAAATGGGCCTGACACATGTATTCTTTAGAGATATCCAGGTTGGACTGAACCACAGAGAGGGAACTGAGAGAGAGTTACACCACTCAAGTTTGGGATACATCCACAGGGAAGCTGACCGTAGCCAAAGTGTAAGGAAGTCAGAATGTTGGGAGAAGGAATGAGACCGAGTCTCAGGTGAAGCAGAAAACCCTGCTGGCTGACTCTTCTGCAGTGAACTCCCTTCCCCATCTACCCTACCTCTCTCCTCAGGCCTCATGTTGCTACTTTTGCCCCTGTAGCAACCTTAGAAGACATTCTTCTCACACCTAGGGATAAGAAAACTAAAATTCACATACAGAGTTTTGCAAAACCCACGAATGCTGGGAATGAATCTGAATGCAAGTCATCAGGATTAACCTATGTCAGCGCCAAATATTGTGAGCGTGTCTGAATTTTCTGCAAGATGATTCTCTCCAAGGAAATTTCTACAGGAATTTTATTTGACAGCCAATTTTGTTGAGGCCAAGCATATATCTTCCTGTGAACATTACCAGGGGAAATAAAAAGACCATCCAGAGCTTGTGTGCCCCTAGATTTTTCACCTTTCTGTGTTTAACACGCTGCTTTAATGTTCCTGAAATGCGGGTGTCTTTATTTATCAGCGTCTCTTAGCTGGAGACACTAGTTCTGGGTGTCCCATTGAAGGTAATGTTTCCAGATGGCTTACAAATTAGGTTCAATAAAATGTAGTCATTCTTCTCTTTTAGTGAGTTCTTGGTGCTGAACCTATTTGACTTACCTAACATCCTATTTGAGTTGTTAAATCCTAAGCAGGATTGATTAGAACAGGGGAATAGGCTCTCGGGTTAATGTATTGGGCTTTCCGAAGTGAATAAAAGAACCACTTTGGAACTAAAAGCCTGACTTAATGTTCACTTTGCTACTTGTCTGTGTTGCCTTGGTTTCCTCTGTCTCCTCCTCTCTTGCTCCTGCAGCCACAGTCCCCTCACCTGCAAAGATGGGAGTTAGGGGTGACTGTGACAGGCAAGGGGTAATATACAGGGAAAATATTTGGCAAAGTATAAAAAGTTATAGAAATGTAAGTTGGTGTCATACAGTTAAATTAAAAAACACGAATAAGAGGGCATTACATTCCAGGAAACATATTCCTTCATTTAGAAATTTTAAGAAAAAAAATGGCATCAGGACATTCCAGGACTAGAAGGGATCTCAGAGATTATCTGCTTCAGTTTCCTTTTTGACAAATGAGGAACTCGAGTCTCTAAGTGAGGTGGTAACTTGTGTTAAAGCACACAGCAAATGCTACGCAGAGCTGAGCCTGAAACTCATGTGACTTGCTTCTCCATTCTTCTTCTGCCCACGAGCCTCTACTCCTTCCCTTCTCGTGCTTCTGCAGACTCTACTGTGGACCTTCATGGAATGACTCAAACCAAGAACGTCAGACCTCACATGCCAGGGAGAAAGCCCATACCCACCATGCCTATCTTTTCCAGTGTATTTATGGGGACTTTCTTTTAGCTGCAATTAGAAGAATGAATGTTATAGGCTTTGGAATGGTGGCCTATCCAATGTGATTTCTGCTGGACTTTGTAGAGATCATCCTTTTGGCACTGAAGGGAATGTTGAAAGTTCCTGTCGATACTGTCTCTGAAATACACTGAAACATTTCCTTCCCTCTCCTACGCATTATACTATAAACTCCCCAAGGGCAGGGACCTGTCTGTCTCCCCTTTTGCAATACTTCCCCAGTGCCTAGCACAATGCATGGCTCATAGCAGATGCTCAGAAGGTATTTGTTCAATGAAAGCATGACTCCCAGCTGCCATTGCCTTTGCCCAAGGTCACATTGTCTTATGAGCATGGTTAAGTCCTCAGCCTTCAGTCTCACTCCTTCCAGATCCTCTTTTGCATCACTCTATGAGTATCCTGCTAACTACTGAGATAAAAAGGGCACTCCTCTGCTGAAAACTAGTGGCTCCCCTTTGCCGAATGGAAAAGTGCCTTAATGGAGACTTCAAATGTCTTCATAATCCAGCCCCACCCTAACCTCCCAAATTCATTTTCAGAATCTTCTCTCTCTGCCATTCCCACCTTTGAGTATACGCACACATGCACGCACGTGCTATTATTTTCTTCTACCTGGAATGCCCTATCCTGAGCTTTACCATGTTGTAGACTCCTACCTATTCTTCAGAACCCTTCAAGAGGCCCATTTCCTACCTGTTTCGATGTTTTCCTCAGGGACTACACAGATTACTCCAGAGCATGAGCTGTATCTTTAATCTCTGTGGATGAGAAAAATGCGAGACGGTCCTACACTGTTGCCCCCTCACTTCAGCACGGCAGATTATGGAGATGAGGTCAAAACTGAGCTGAGTTGTAATGAGAACAGTATTTGACCCAAACTGAGAGCACCAAGAAAAGAATGGCCTGTGTGCCAGAGTCTGGAGCAGAGTTGTGGTTGGGTCACCCTCTCAGGTCCCAGCCACATCTCTGACACTCCTCAGCCAGGACCGCGGAAAACCTGTACTGCATAAAAAGAAAAGTATATGAACAGTGAGTTTTATCTCCTCATTCAACTCTAATAAAGTCATCACACACGATAGATGGTTTTTATTAATGAAAAGTAACAAAAATGTCATGCTTTTCGTAAGCAACTTTTGGCTTGTTTATATGTTCATTAGTTTTAATTTTAAAACTAATATAAACATATATTATATGATGTTTAGAAGTAAAAGGAATAAACAAACAAAAAATAACCAGGATCCATCATTTGCTGTGTTCCTCCTAGTCTTTAAGTAGACATATTTTATGTGACTCCTGTCAGATTATACATGTAAATATAAAGCCGGGTTTGTTTGTTTCACTAGTATCATAAGCATTTCTTATGGTGCAAGACACTGTTCATGTCAGTCACCTTAAATGACTGAGTAATATTCCACTGAGTGAATGAACTATTATGGGGTGGAGCCATCATCATTCATTTAGTCATTCCCATATTGCTGAAGGTCGATTTCCTTGTAGTATTTCACTTTTGATGGTAAGACATGAAGATTCCTTCATACACAAAAATCTCCCCCTCTTTGGGGTTATTTCCTGAAATAACTGACACCCATTAGTAATTTCCAAACACTTTCCCTGTTAAAACAATTCAGTAGCCCCTCCCATCCTCCTCCCTCCAAGGTGGAATTTAACCCTTTGTTGTAGGAGGAGGAATTTAAAGACATAGGGATCTGAAGTTCCAGCATCCTGTGTTGATCACCCCTGCATCTCCCGGTATCCCCAACCCCTGATGTGCCTGTTGTTCTAACAAACACCAACCTGCCCTTTCCTCTCTGTGCCGGTGGTCACTCTGGCCTGCAACTATGCACAGCCTGCATATACCAACCCTCTGCCTCCAACCCACACCAGATGACACCTCCTCTAGGAAGCCTTTGCTGGCTCCAGTGAGGTTGTTTAGGCCCCTCCTTCCCCATGATTCCAAGATTCCCTGTGCATGTCTCTGTCCTCACCCTTATCACACTGTGTTGAAAATGCATGACTCACTGAAGCTGGTGAAGCTCTTTCATTGTTTCCCTAGTTACTAGCACAGTACTCAACACATGGTTAAGTGTGGAATAGCTGATAAGTAAACCTAGCAATAGATTTGGCAACTGGGACATCCCTGTAATTTATGGAAAGAGTGAAATACTCCATCAGAATCCCCACTGAGCAAGGAGCCTAATGCGGGGCTTGATCCCAGGACCCTGAGATCATGACCTGAGCCCAAGGCAGATACTTAACCAACTGAGCCACTCAGGGGGGGGCCCCCTCTTATCCCATTTTATAATGGCATGATATGTCACTAGTAAATTACAGAGGAGAAAGACTATAAGTGGGATTGCTATAAAGACACTGAATACTGAAAGATACCAAACCTTATGCATATCCTTAAAATATTTAACATTTTATTATTTAGAAATTTTATCATGCTATCTCAGGGTTTCAAATGCCATCCATATGCTAATGTTTTCCACATTTCTATCTCCAACCCTCTCAGTCTCCTGAACTTAGGACTCATGATTCCACCCGTTCTCCGTAACATTTCCACTGGACGTTGGCTAGGCAACTCCAACTTCAAGAATAATCAGACTCTGTTTATCCACGCCAGCTACTCCTTCCACAGCCTTCCCCATCTTAGTGCATGACAATTCTGGTCTCCTAGGTACTTGGCCAAAAACCCTAGAGTCTCCATTGACACCACCTCCCCCCCACCCCCCCACCCCACTTTCTTTCCTGCTCTATATCCCATCCACCAGCACACTGCTCTGGCTCAACATTCCACCTCCATTCAGAACTGATCCCCTTCTCACCATTCTCTACTGCTACCACCCTGGTCTGAGCAGCTACCATGATTTTCCTGGATTCTTTTAATAACCTCCTACCTCATTTCCTTTTAGCTTCCAACCTTGCCCTCCTATTTAACACACCCAAGCAAAAGTGTCCTTTCAAACATCCGTCCTTACTTAGAGCCTTCTAATGGCTGCCTTTCTTGACGTCTTTGCATGGTGTTTCGTTTCCTGAGGCTGCCATAACAAAATACCTCAGACTGAGTGGCCTAAACGACAGACATTTATTTTCTCGCAGCTCTAGAGGTTAGAAGATCCAAGATCAAGGTGCCCTCTTCCTGGCTTGCAGCTGGCTGCCTTCTCCCTGTGTCCTCACCTGGCACTTCCTCTCTGTACACACACACAGCTCTTCCTATAAGGACACCAGTCCTATTGGATCAGGGCCCAACCCTCATGAACTCATTTAATCTTAATTACCTCCAGCAAGGCCCTATCTCCTAATATCATCACATCGGGCATTGCGGTTTTCATGTACGAATTTGAGGGGACACAACTGATTCCCTACCACACGGCCTGTAAATTCCCATGTCTATCCAGGGCATACTCACCCCACCTCCCTCAGCTGCTCTAGTCAAACTGGGCTCCTTACAGAGTCTTGGACACTGCTGACATGCTCCTTTCCCAGTGTATTAGACTGACTGTTCACCACACCAGGACTGTCCTCCAGACACCTGCCTAACTCCCCCTGTGTGTCTTTCACATCTCTGTCCAAGTGAAGCCCATTATTGGCTATTTCTTCCTTGACCATTTTTACGAAATGGCACAGCTGTTTCACCTGAGCCCCGTCCTCTTCACCGGGCCTTTCTTCTCCCTACAGCTTCCGTCACCTGACTTCATATGCTTGTTTTTTTGCATACTCGTCTGTCCTTCCTCCATTCTAGCAGCAGAAATACAGGCTCCATGAGGACAGGAATTTCTTCCTTTGTTTCCAAGTGTATTACTGGCGCTCGGAACAGGCCGGGCATATAAAAGATGCACAATTCTTGTTGGGTGAGCAAACGGATGAATAGAAACTTTGTTCACATTCATTATTTTCTTTCAGCCACACACAAAACCTGGAAGAGAATGGGAGAGATACTTGTTCTCTTTTCACAGATGAGGAAAACTAGTATTTGTTATGAGTTAGATTTCATATATGTAGTGATCATTTCTCCTTTTTTCTTATTTATTTATTTATTTGACAGAGATCACAAGTAGGCAGAGAGGCAGGCAGAGAGAGAGAGGAGGAAGCAGGCTCCCTGCTGAGCAGAGAGCCCAATGCAGGGCTCGATCCCAGGACCCTGAGATCATGATCTGAGCCGAAGGCAGAGGCTTTAACCCACTGAGCCACCCAGGCACCTTGTAGTGATCAATTCACTTGCCGAGCACTTAATATTGCCAAGGGATAGGCATACTATCATACATGCTTTCATTTCATCCTTGGACTAATCCTAAAAGACTATATGTTATTATCCCTATTTTAACACAATTACGCCTTAGAAAGTTTCCATAATTTGCCCAAGGGAACCACTGCTAAGTGACAGCCAAGATACAAACCCTAATCTGACTTCAAAGAGCTTGTTTTTATCTCTTATTATAGTTCATATCATTGTAGCACAAGACCGGGTGCCAGGTGCTGTGCTAACTGTGATGTGTGGACCACTATTATCTTCACTTTGCAGATGAGATAACCAAAGCTCTTGTTAACTTGTCCAGAGTCACACCCTACTGACCTAAAAGTCTGACTGTCAACAGCTAGGCCTCTCCCTCAAAGAGATGGTGTTGGGCTGGGCACTCCTTACTTTCCCTTTCTCTGCCTTTATACACAAACTGCCTCAATTAGCCCCAGGTCCAAGATGTCCTGTGACACATCTTAAGTTTATTTACAATTCTGATCTCAGTAGACCCTTGTGAGACAGAAAGCTTTGCCTGATAAAGCAAATTAATGTGTTGATTAAAAATATTGACAACTGGTATATGGCCTAATCATTTTCAAAAGAAAGCATCATCTCGGGACACCTGGGTGGCTCAGTCGGTTAGGCATCTGACTCTTGATTTTGGCTCAGACCATGACCTCAGAGTTGTGGTATCTGTGCTCAGCAAGGAGTCTGCTTGGGATTCTCTCTCTCTCTCTCCCTCTGTCCTTCCCCAACTCTTCTGTGTGTACTCTCTCTCTCTCTCTCTCTCAAATAAATAAATCTTAAAAAAAAAAAAAAAGCATTGACTCGATTAGTCTCTTCCAGATAAGGTCTGCTGCTCTGTACCTATTCTCTTCCTTCTTAGATACCTGGTAAAATGTATATGTGATTCACACAACCTCTCTCGCTGCCTCTAATGGCACAGCTTAGGTCAATAGTAGAGAAGGATAATTGAATCTCTTTTTCAGACTTTCATTGGTAGGCCCTATTCTGGGCACATATTATTAGAATTGTGAGAATCAGACATTTCTTTCAAGTGGAGTGTTGGGCTGCACTAGAAAGATTATTTGGAGACATTACAATGCCAGCCTTAGAAATATATAGGGCACCTAGATTCCTCGCTCTGTCCCTCCCCTCACAGCACAAAGCCTATTCAAACCCCTTTCCAGGATCAGTCTTCTTCGCTCAGCCCATCCTGTGTAGCCTGCCTTTGCTGCACACTGACTCTCTGGTCCTGGGCCAGTGGTTCTCCAAGTACAGTCCTGGGACCCGTGGCATCAGCATCACCCGGGATCTGGGATCATTTATGAAAGTTGCAAATTCTCAGGCTCTGCCCCAGACACACTAGTCTGGAAACTCTGGGGGTGGTGCCCAGCACCACACCTGTTTTTACAGGCCCTCCAGGTGATTCTGATGCAGGCTCAGGTTGGACATCCCCTGGATTAGGAAAGTGTCACTTCTCCACCCCATCCCATCCCTAGGCTGGCCCTCTAGGACACAGCTGCTCTAGATCTTGCTCCTTGGCTACAGCCACAACAGAAGAGGCCAAGAATTTGGGGGACTCGGTTCCTGGCATGCGTGGTACACAGTTTTGAGCCTGGTTTAGGGAATAGTATTTTAAACTGTAAAACATACAGATAGGGCACCTTTACTGAGTCACTGCTGTCTGCTGTAGGAAAAGCTTATGACTAACCTTTCCTATTTGATCATATCTCTACTCTCATCTAACAGACCCTAATAATAAGCTTTGTTTAATCAAATATATTCTATTTGCATTAGTTTTTAAAGAGTGATTCATGGAATACATTGAAAACAAAGAGACCACAACTCCTGTTGAAAAACAGCAGTCCCCTATGTTTTACACACCCACTGCTCTGAGACCCATCATTTTAGCTGCTTCTGCTACAGTTTAACTCCATATTTCTAAATAGCACATGTCTATTGCTGTTGATTTCAGGCATTACCTCTTGACTTCCTCTTCCTGTAATTAAGAATTTCTTTTCCTTTCTGTCAACCCCTCATCCAGGTTTCCTCTCCGCTCTTTCAGCTCTGCCCCCACCTTCCTCTGCCTCTCCCTTCCAGGTACTGACTCCCCTGCATGAATGGGTAAGTATTGTTGGCATTCGAGCCCCCTACCCATCCCACCCTAGACACTTGGGTCTTAACTTCCTCCATTCTGCTAAGTACCCACCACCTCTCCTTTTCCTTCCAGACTCCTAGAATACACTGAAATCTCCCCTCTGCTGTGCCAATCCTATGTTAGACCAGAAGCCCCTCACGCTAAACTCACACCAAGTTATGCATAAACACCATTAGGAGAAGATTAACTTGGCCAGGCCTTTTTTTTTTTAATAACAGTTTATTTTTAGTAACTTGTCTGCTAATAATTTATACTAGAGTAGTATGACATTTTATATTTTTATAAATTAATGTTTCCAACTGATATTTGGTATTATGATTATAAAATTCTGTTTTTAAAATGCCAGTGAAATGCTATAATTTTTAAAACTCATTTTACCGGGGCACCTGGGTGGCTCAGTGGGTTAAAGCATCTGCCTTCGGCTCGGGTCATGATCCCAGGGTCTTGGGATGGAGCCTCGCATCAGGCTCTCTGCTCAGCAGGGAGCCTGCTTACCCCCCTCTCTCTGCCCGCCTCTCTGCCTACTTGTGATCTCTCTCTCTCTCTCTGTCAAAGAAATAAATAAAATCTTTAAAAAAATCATTTTACCACTCTCTCACTTGGGACATGCTGAGTTCTTGGGTTTAAGATGATAATCCCAATAATCACTTTGCTTGAGAGGCATATAGCATCCTGAACTCTTACCATGTACAAGGGCTGATTCTAAACCCTTGACATGCATTAATCACATAAGTCTCTTTACCGTTGTGTGAGTTCAATGTGTCCTGCTCTCATTGTACAGATGAGAAAATTGAGTCACACAAGGTTAAATGATTTGTGCTGAGTTCCACAGCTGTGCAACCCTTCATTTAACCACCTCTTATAACAATTCCTAGTGTGTAATATGGAGCCCTTGGGGATGACCTGATATTTCATCCTTACAGCAGATCTGCCATTTAGGTAGAGCACGTGACTGGCCCCCCCATTTCCCACATTTTTCCAGGCCATCATCTCCTATCCCTGCAAGTTGTCCCCTTAGAAGTCCATAGTGGAATATTTGTTGTACCTGACAACATATTGTCCCACTTCCTGATCAGTAAGTCTGACAGCTCTCCTGATGCCACTCTCTGAGTATGGCCTACCTGAAGGCCCTATATCTTGCCAACATTAAGCAAGGAAGGTACCAGTCTTACGTGAGAGAAAAGTCAGACCTCTTGGCTTCTGCTGATTTGGGCTGATGACCCCCTCCTTTGAGTTCCAGTACATTTCCCAGCCTAATGTCATATGAATTTCAGAATGGCTAACTCCATTTTAGTGATTACAATGCTTCAGCAAGATCATATTTCTGTTATTTCAGTATTTATTTTATATACTATCAATATTTTATTTTGGAAGTCCCCAGAATTTATAAAATAAAAAGCTCAAAGAAACAAAATTATTTAGTGCACTTTAAATACCAAAACATATAAATATGTTACAAACATTGGGGAAAATGTAAATTTACAAAAGATAAACATTCCAGCTGTAATATACATTATTGGCAAATAAAAACTCATTAAGATAAATATTCAAAATAGAAACTAAAAAGCATGTAACTTGGGAAAACCTAATCAGTTACGGAAGTTGAAAAGGAAAATATTGTTTGCTCTTTTTAAATATGTGCTAGTTAAAAAATAAAGTGGGTCAATGACCTCATTGGCTTGAAAACATATTTTGGTGTAAGCCTTCTCTTGCTGAAAAAGCTCTTTCTGGTGATTTTCTGACTAGTCAGAAGAGTGGTGAAGGGGATACTTAGGGCCTAACCCTAAATATTTTAATCCAAGTTTCATCTTGAAATAATTATACCTCTCATGTGATATTTACAGAGGAATTCTTGTTTGAACAACTCCCCTGCCCACCCCAGCAAAGGCCAGATTCTGTGTCAATCAGGACCTACATGACCCATGCCAGCCCTGCCCCTGCCAAAGCCAACAGTTGATTTGTCTTCCCCTTCTGCATATTCATTGTAGATACTTGGTAAATATGATGCAGGAGGACCCGTGCTCATTTCCATACCGTCACATTCATATTCTACTTTTCAGAAATGCTTTTCTTTGAAGTGCAATAATAATTATTCCTTCAATAGGAGCCTTGCAAGACCACAATGTAGTTGCTTATTGCTATTCACACAGGCCTGGAGCTGTCTAGACTTGTCTTTTCCCAGAATTTGAATAATTGAACCAATGATCTCACGCTCCAGATATTAATAACTCAAATTTCAGATTTTTTAAAATTAAAATAGCACACCAACAAATAACATGGATATTTCCATACGTAAAAATAGCACAGTGTACTGCTGTCATACCACGATCTGGTATTCACTGCTTGCTCCTTACATGGACTACCCTCATGCTTGGAGGCTAGGGCTCCACTGTCCAAATGGGGGAAATGGTGCTCCAGGAAGTGAAGTGGTGAGACTGAGGTCAGACAGCTGGCAAGTGCTGGCCCTGACATTTGAACCCAGTTGTTTGGACTCCAAAGTCCGAGTACCCTCTACCATCTCTGATTCAGTTAAGTCACCCAGTCCCTTTTACATAAATAGACTCCCTATTATCTGCCCTTTGGGTGAAACAATTGACCTGCATTTTCTCCCAGCAGAAACACTTAGCTCCAGGAGGCATTTTTTTGAGGTGAGCATTGCTGACCACCACAATGGGCCCTTGTGGCAGGTGATAACATTTCCTCTTGTGTCATTTTCAAAAATAACCAAGGAGAGGAGTTTTGAAATTTACACAAGTTCCAGATGACTCTCTCGAGGTCTTCCCACTCTAGGATTTGTGTGGGTCTATGAAAATTAAGACAGTTTAAATCTGGACTCTGTTCTTCTGATACCTGCTCCTTTAGCTGTTACCTTGCAAATGAAACATCTGGATGACAGAAGTGAGTGACTTTTTCCCTCTTGTTTTTGAGCTGTGTGTAACCCCAGACTTTGCCATTACCAAAGCATCCAGGTGGAAGGGATATCTCGAGAAATTGGAAATAATCTTGGTTGTCTTTCTTCTATTTGCTCCTTTCATCTTTTTTTCTGTTTAATAAGCACAAAGTAAACACAGAGCTGATTTTTTTTATTCTGAAATGTTATGAGCATTAAGCTCTGAGTATTATCATGGGAATGCATTTCATTTGAACTCTAAGGAGGCTTACTGTAAATTTTTAAAGGAAAACCTCAACATTAGTAATTCTATGACAATTTCTCTTTGCCACGGTGGATCTAGAAGGCCTCCCTCTGGCGGGTCAGATGTTTCCAAATCAGTTCAGGGTTTTTTTGGGTGCTTGAGGTCTCTGTACCTAGACAGCATTTTGGAAGATTTGAGACTGTTTCGTGATGGAAGTTTCTATCATCGGTCAGTCACCCACTGGGTACCAGATCCTGTGGTGGGCTCTCTACCTGGGTTTCTTTATTTAACTCAGATACTTCTACCAACTAGTTCATATTATCCTGCTTTACTATGAAGCCAAATGTAATTCACAGCAGTTGAATGTCTTGCCCCTAAGTGACAAAACTGGAATTTGAATCAAGGCTCCTGGTTCCTGCACTCAGTCTCTTCCCACCAGAGCGCACTGTCTCAGCACGTCTAACCCCTGGCCAGTCACCTTCAGTCCCGCGACTCATGTCTGTACATCTGGGTTCTGGACCTGGGCTTAAAGTTGGTCAAACCTTTCCTTTCACTTGATAGCCTCCCAGCCTTCTGCTCACTAGGATTGAAGTTACTCAGCTGGTTTCTTTTGAGGAACCCAAACATTCCATCCTGACTTCACTGCTGAGTCATCCTATAAGCCTACTATGCCCATTCACAGCTGGGGGATGGCCACATAAAGAAGAGAGCCTCGGGGTGCCTGGGTGGCTCAGTGGGTTGGGGCCTCTGCCTTCAGCTCAGGTCAAGGTCCCAAGGTCATGGGATCGAGCCCCGCATCGGGCTCTCTGCTCAGCGGGGAGCCTGCTTCCTCCTCTCTCTCTGCCTGCCTGTGATCTCTGTCTGTCAAACAAATAAATAAAATCTTTAAAAAAAAAAAAAAAGAGAGAGAGAGAGAGCCTCACAGGTGAAAAGTTCCCTGTCTGAGAGTCAGGAGAGGGGATAAGTACAGCCTGGAGAAAAGGTCATTATAATACAATGCAGTGCATGGCATAAAGAGGAATAAGCAGGGGGACAGGAGAATTCCTACAATTCACCTTACCTGGGAAAATCTGGGAAGGCTTTCTAGAAGGGCATGATATCAGAGCCAGGTTTTAAAGATGTTTGGGATGGGCTGAATTATGTTCCCCCAAAATTCATAGTCGAAGCCTGACTCCCAGTGATACTGCATTTAGAGCTAGGACTTCTAAAAATGTAATCCAGGTTAAATGAGGTTCATGGGTGGGCCCTAACCTAATCTTACTGGTGTCCTTATAAGAAGAGGAAATTCGGACATGCAGAGGAACACCAGGCATGTATCATACAGAGAGGACATTCTGTGAGGACACAGCATGGGGGCCACCATGTGCAAACTGAGGAGAGAGGCCTCAGGAAAAACGAAGCCCAGAGACACCTTGAACTCAGACTCTCAGTCTCCAGAGTTGTGAGAAGTAAATTTCTGTTGTGTAAACCACCCAGTATGTAGTATTTTGTTATGGTGGCCCCAGCAAAGGAATACCATGTTCCAAAACTCTCCCTCCTTTTCCTTCTTAATTGAGTGGTTTTAGTTCCTTCATTATTCCACTAATGCCTGTCACACCTCCTGCTCTCTCCCCTCCCTACCTCTGTTGTGCTCTGGAGGACCGAGTTTCTTTAGTTAATGATACGTAAGTGGGTTCTTCCTGTGAACACTCCAGCCTGTGGTCATGTGAAATCCTCAATGGTTTACAAATATTGGTACTGACAGGGCACAAATAGCTCCTGGCCATTTATAAGAAATGTATGTGTTTCTGGTGTATTTTATATAATCTTTTCTAAAATAAGCTCAGAATTTCTACAACATGGAACAGTAAATGTGTCACTTTTGTCTCGTGCAATATGGAGCAGAGAGCTATTCATAAGAATTATACGTATTTCTGAAGATTTAATCACATAACTTTTTTTGCATTTTTATATATTTACGTTTCTAGTCAAAGCTTTTTAAATATTTGTAAGAGCTATAGGAACCCTGTGAAACCAGAAAAATGCTCTGGATCCATGTAAGGAGATCAAACAGACTGGTAATCACGTCGCTGTGCTTTCAGTTTCGGAATAGCACTGGGCACAGAGGAGGCATGATCCCTGTGTGAGATGTAACTATTGCTTGGAGACAAAGTTGAAACTCTCCAAATACAGAGGCCCTCAGAATATACTGAAGAAATGGAATAAAAACTGGCAATGGAAAGAGTAAAACTTTGTAAAATTAATGTGGTAACAGCTCCAGATAAACTAAGATGCTGTAAAACGTGCTGTCGGCGTCCGGAAGCAAACTTGGACACGGAGATTACACATGGGAACGCTCTAGTCCAAACTAGTTGATAATGAGTGAAGCAGATTGGGGGTGGGGTGACTAGTTCAAAGGTCACACGTGACCAAATAAGACAGGTGTTCCATAACAGTTTTCGATTTACCTGTCTCCCCAGCAGATGATGAGCTTCCTGGAGGAAGAAATGGGATCAGATCCTTATTCAATTCAGTATTTTCCAGGTCTAGAACCCAGTCCGGAGCAGCCCCTCAGTAGATGTGTGACAACAAGCAAGCGAAGGAATGCGCATGGGGAGGACAGGCTGGGATGCAGAGGTCAGACAGGGAATGAGTGGGAAAGCGCTCGCTAAGATGGCCACAGGGGCAGCCACGTTTCTGCCCATATCTGGACTGCCCGTTTCCTTCTGCTTTCCCACTGTAACTTCAACCTGACCTCTAAAACTAGTAGCTAACACCTGTGTGGCGTATTACACTGTATCAGTGCTTCATACAGTCAGCTCATTGACTTGAATCTTAAAACATCCCTGGAGTGTTAGACAAAGTGAGAGTTCTTATCCCCGCACACACGCGAGTCCCCTGAAGCTCAGGGAGACTGTGGCTTGCTCCAGGTCACACAGCTGATACTAGGCAGCGGCAGGACTCAGTTCCATACCACCTCAGTGTGGTGCACGGGTTCTTCCCACTTCACCATCAGATGCAGCACAGCGGGGGAGGCACGATGATGCAAGTAGTTACAGAGCCTTCCCGAGGAGCTGCCCGCTGAACTGGGCCTTGAAGCATTAGTACTGGGATTCTCTTCTCCCAGGGTAGCCAGACCCCAGCACAAGCAGTCATATATCCAGGGACGTACTGGGGGAGGAAGAGCCAGGCCCTGGTATGCAGGGGTGACAAGTATGGGCTGTACAGACTTGGCTTAGAATCTTACTCATGCCTCTTTCTTGTTATGAGATCTTCTGGAAATCTTTTTGATTAAAACTATTTATTGAAAAAGAAATATTTATTGAGAGCACCTGGGTGGCTCAGTGGGTTAAAACTCTACCTTTGGCTCAGGTCATGATCTCAGGGTCCTGGGATGGAGCCCCACATCGGGCTCTCTGCACAGCAGGGAACCTGCTTCCCCCTCTCTCTCTGTCTGCCTCTCTGCCTGCTTGTGATCTCTGTCAAATAAATAAATAAATAAATAAATAAGAAAAAAAGAAAAATGATCAAATTAAAAAATTTTTTTAAAAAAACCTATTTCTTGAACACTTACTCTGCACCATTCAATGAGTAGGTTGTGGGTATACACAGGGATTAGGAAAAAAAAGCATTGCTTTTCCCATTATCGGTTGTCTAACACTTTTTATGTATAATACTTTTATGTATAACGAGCACACAAAAGTGGTTGCAAGGAATTAAGTGGATAGTGGCTGCCTGGCATGTAGTAATGGCTCTGGCCATCGTAGCCGAATACAGGTACTTTGGGGTCCTAGAAGGTTCTACCTGACCACGCACCCCTCCATGGTTCCATGTGGTCCTATCACTGCCGATCTGCATCAAATTTTACATTAGACCCCCTCTTAATATTAAAGATTCCCACAATTAGAGCTCCATCCATCTCCAAGTGCCTTCATATCTATTCGTGGTTTTAATTAGCACCACCACCCACTGTGGTGAGTGTGGTCCTCCCCCAAGAACGGATAGGGAAATGCCTGCCACAATAATCTGTGAATCACAAAACACAGCAGGCCAGCCAGGAGCAGCCTCCCTGCTCCACGCCTTCCTGCAGGCCCCCCAGAGGGCCCTCACCTCTTCAGAAGCTTTCACTAGCCCCTCCCTGCTTCCCAACTGCAAGTACAAGGTCCCTGCCAGGGGATGCAGGCGTGCTTCCCAAGCCCACATCCGTGCAAGAGCAGTGATCCTGGTGGACAGTAACATTTTCCCTTTAGGAAAAGACACTGTAGTGACTTTACTTAAATCTAAATGATCTGTTTTTTAATGGATATCCTTTATTCTGATTATTTATCTTCTGGTGTTGGCACTAAATATCATCTCTTTCATAAAATTACACTTATAGTTGATTTTTTAAAGATATTCCTATTTAGCAAAATGAACAGCTTGGTCTAGTTTTTTGTTTGTTTCTTAAATTGGTGTGTGAGATCCAAAAGATAGGACTTTTGTAGTCAGGACTGGTCCAGCCCTAAGGCCTTCTTCTCTGATACCCCCTCCCACCCCACTGCTCCATCCTGTGTCTTCACCCCTCCCCTTCTCTCCCCCTCGATCTCCTTTCTCCCCTCTCCCCTCTGATCAAGCAGCAGCTGACCTACTCTGCTCATCATTCCTCACTGAATGATTGCATATGTCTTCAGGTCAGTCCCTCAAATGCCCCTACCTGGCCACCTCTTTCCATCCCACAAGGTATAACTTAAAGCTTGTCTTCTGTTGAACTTCCCTCTAGGGCTCCTGAGCGGCTCTGTTGGTTAAATACCTGCCTTCAGCTCAGGTCGTGGTCATGGAGTCCTGGGATCAAGCCCCACCTTGGGCTCCCTAAACATGTTTCTCCCTCTCATCCCCACTTGTGCTCTCTCTCTATCACTATCTCTGTCTCTGTCTCTCTCTCTAAGAAATAAATAAAATCTTTAAAAAACAAAAAAAACAAAACTTCCTTCTACTCTCCAAGACTGTACTAAGCACTGTCCTCCCAGGGTGTTGCTGGATCCCGTGTAGCATCAGTAGGCACAGTTTGTCCCTGTGCCTCTCCCATGAGAACTTGAGCCCCGTAAGGGAGCAGGTGGAACCATGGTCTTCCTTTGTCTACTCCTTGTGCCTAGCCCAATGGCAAGCCTCTCACTAGACCACATGGACAAGATAGAAGGAAGGAGATGGAAGGAGGGAGAGGAGGAATGAGGAGAACAAAGAGGAAATACAGAGAGGCACAGAATGGAGAGACAGTATACACACAGAGAGAAAAGTCAGAGCCAGGGAGAGAAAGATAAGGAGAAAGCCAAGAAACTGAGAAGTAGAAATAGAGAAAGAGCAGGCAGGAGAAGAAAAGAGCTGTGCTGTGAAAGACAGGCATCCAGGGAAGGGATGAGTAGGGAGGGGAGCGGGGAGGGGAGCGGGGAGGTGAAGAAAGGAGGGGAGAGGAGAGGAGAAAGCAATGGGAGGAGGAAATGTGCTGCTTGTGAGTGAACAATTTCCGTCTAGTGTGTATCCGGCAATCTGGAGCCTCCACTGTTAACTCAGCAAACCTACCTTCTCGGGGTGAAAACACCTGCTTTCCCATCACTCATCTTTAACACATGCGGGGGGCTCTGATTGTCGTCCATCTTTCATCCTGTAATTATTTGAATATATTTGCATTAAATTATATTTAGATTTTCATCATCTCCTTAATTTTCCAAGACAAATAGAAAAATCTTTTTTAAAAAAATGAAAATGCTATAGACCATGTATTTAACATTAGAAAATTGGCAATCCATTAAAGAAAAAGCATTTGCTGCTTTGGCAAAAATATTTTATTCCAGAGGATAGTTTCTGCCAGGATATGTACAAAAACCCTCAAGTAAGTTTTATTTTTTTTTAATTTTTGTTTATTTTTTTTATGTTATATTTGTCACCATAGAGTATGTCATTAGTTTTGGGTGTAGTGTTCCACGGTTCATTGTGTGCATATAACACCCAGTGATCCATGCAATCCGTGCCCTCCTTAATACCCATCACCAGGCTCACCTATCCCCCCTTCCCTCTAAAACCTTCAGTTTCTCAGAGTCCACAGTCTCTCATGGTTTATCTCCCTCTCTGATTTCCCCCCTTCATTTCTCCCTTTCCTCTCCTAATGTCCTCCATGCTATTCCTTATGTTCCACAAGTAAGTAAAACCATATGATAATTGACTGTCTCTGCTTGATTTATTTCAGGCCAGGTAAGTTTCAGAATAATGGCTCTTGACCAACTTAGCTCTGATTTAAAAGTTGTTGTTGTTCTTGTCGTTGGACATGTATATGCTCTTGTCAATGCAACTCTCTAGAAAGCACCTCAGTTTCATAAAATTATAACCTTTGAAGGGCATGGCATTGTTTTTTTCTAAGTTTTGGTTTTTAAAAAAGTGAGTAAAAACGAACATTTCAAACTCCACTCACCAAAGGGATGCCATGAGAAGTACAGAATGAAGGATGCCCCAGAATGAAAAGATGAGCTCTCCTTTCAAGTTGGGTATAACCATCTCAGCACTGCTCTGTTTGGAGACCTTTGATAGAGTTTCGCATGCCTTACCTCATTGAGTTTCGCACATGCACACAACCACACCGGCTCTTTTCATCATTTCCATTCCGGTGTGGCGTCAGGGCTCCCAGATTTAGGTCACCGAAAAGTCAAAGAGCAGGTAAGTGGCCAAGCTGAGTCTTGTCCCAGTAACATCTGACACTAAAGCCCATGAACCAGAATGTTCTTCCCCATGTGACAAAGGCATAACCTTCGTGACTGTTGACGGAGGTTGATTGAGACTAACTATAGACCTGCTGATCTTTAAGCCTTAAGCCCTGAAAAGAGGAGAAAGAAAGTCACTGCCATTTATTCAATGTGTTCTTTCATTTAACTCTGACAACCAACCCGTGCAATAGGAAAATTTGGGTTTTCATCCCCTTCGACCACTGAGGAGATTGAGCTCCCGAGAGGTTAAGTGGCTTGCCTGGTTCCCCAAATTGCCTCTCCAGTAGTTTAGACTCCAGAAGAAGGTATGAAAGCCCAAAGTCTCCGCAGTGTGCCCCGCGGCGGGTGAGAACTGTCATTTCTTTGCATTTGTTTAAAAGCTGAACTTCCGTTGAGTGCTTGCTGCAGAAATTCTCTCACTGCCTCCTCATCGCAGACCTGGGAAGGAAGCTCAGTCTCAGCCCTCTCCGGACTCTCCATTCAGCCTAGAGCAGACATCAGTTCGACTTCAGGGCACAGGCAGGTGTGCTAAGACAACAGTCTCAGAAACAGCCTGGAACTGGACAACGCAGGCCCGGACTCAGGGCATTCCAATTCTGACGATTTAAAAAAAAAAAAAAAACAACACCTCCTAGGCCAAAGAAGCCTGTCTGCCAGCCTTGTTTATTCCCCTGCCATTTCCTTATCCCCGCCCCGAGGGACAGTGAGGGACTCAGGCTATATGGACCCTGGCACCATCTTTCATACTCTTTAAGATCATAGCATTGATCCTCCCAAGTTGGGTAACCCAGAACCATCCATTCCACTTTCCTGCGGCTTCTAAAGTAGCTACACACCGTGCTCATGTTATTACAAGACCCTTAATTGTTATTAATTGCCGTTGGAGGTGACGATAATTAACGCACCGTAATGAAATGCTAGCCCACCAGCCTGGCGTGTGGATTTAACCTGTACTTGTCTAAGGAGATGAACACATTCGATAGAGACCTTCGTGTCTTGCTGCTGCAGAAGGGACAGGGGCGGAAGAGTTAACCCAGAGACCCAGAAGCCTTGTGCCGTGTCTTTCACGGGAAGATCACAGTGCCTATGGCCAGTGCCTTCCTGCTTCCCTTCGGCTCCCGGGGCTCCCCGCTGCCAAGCCCGCCTCCCTTGATCAGAACAGCAGGCTCGTTTGATGACTTGCCAGCACAGGCTTCAAACACCAATTACCATGCAGCCGATGACAAATATGAAAGGAAAAAAAAAGCAGCAATGATCATTTAATAAATTTATTATGAAGACAAATGGCCCTTGCATAAATCACCCTGCCTTATTATTGAAAAACCTCGTTTATTCAGATGTGGAGACAACGAGGGTTAATTTCAAAACTGTGGTGGTACAACCCCTAGGTGGCCTTATGAAGACTGAGGAATCCCCATGGCCCAAAACCCGTAGGTTCCCTAGTGAGGTTCCCCGGGACCACGACAGCCATTAGCTCAGCCCCTGTGTGCTGCTTTTCTGGACCACAAGATACGAAAGCAAAGGTCATTCTGCATCTCCACACCAGGTAAAGACTTGGAATAAAGAGCCCACAGTTGGGGCGCCTGGGTGGCTCAGTGGGTTAAGCCTCTGCCTTCGGCTCAGGTCATGATCTCAGAGTCCTGGGATCGAGTCCCACATCAGGCTCTCTGCTCAGTGGGGAGCCTGCTTCCTCCCCATCCCACCCCCCCGCCGCCTGCTGCTCTGCCTACTTGTGATCTCTGTCAAATAAATAAAATCTTAAAAAAAAAAAAAAAAAAAGAGCCCACAGCAGGATGACTGGGGAGTGCATAGCAACCTCTGTCTGTGTGCTGGGTAGGCACTATCACATGCTGCAGAGAGAAAATGTCATCCTGTCCTCATAAAATTACGCAGCAGCAGCGGCAGCAAAAAAGCTTAAGAACATTGGCTTTGGGCTTAGGTAGCTCTTGTTCAAGCTTGAAGTCTACCAGACCTTCACTCTGTGACCTTGGCCAAGTTACTTAACCTAAGTCTTATTCCCTAAACCTTAAAACGGAGAGGAATAGTAGCTACTACACAGATGTGTTGTTGTGATGATTGAATTGAGTGATACGTGATGAATCCTTACCACAGCAAAGACTCCACGTGTTGTGATGAAGTAAATTATTATTTCCCCACCTGACATGGGAGAAAACACAAGCACATCAAAGCTGAGGGTCTCGTCCATGAGACACAGCCAGTAGTGTAGTCTGGACTCAGACTGACATCTGTGTTCGACTCCCCTGCTCTTTGCCTAGAGCCCAAGGCTTTCAGTGTGGGCGGTAGCCCAGAGGTCTGTAGTCTGCTGGGGAAACGGACTGGACATTACGCCTCGAACAGTTACCTTCATTTCCTTCCAAATCAGAGGTAGGAAGTTTTCCCCATTTTGATGCCAGCTGCCTTCTCAAAGTGGTAGAAAAGTTAACCTCAATGTACCACTAAAGGTACGAGACAATTATTTCTGTTCTGAAATTGATTATAAACATGCACTCATCATTTTGTTGTTAAGTGTGTTTCTAAATACTTGAGCACAAATGCCTATACCCCCTCCTCTCCTGTGGCTTATCACGGGTGGTTGCCTCGCACATGGGTTTCTCGGAAAAATTGCAATTCTATGGCCTAGGCCCACTGGTGTGCTTGAGCTAGTCTATCTATCTATAGATAGATAGATAGATATACATATGTATCTATCTATATATATCTACACACACAGATGTACATATGTATATGTATATATACACATACATGTATAGCTACAGTCTTATTCCACGTCTGGTCTCCACATACAAAGAGCTCAAGGAGAGTAGGCAGAAGATCAACTCTGGCCACGCGATGGTTAGTCCGACAATGTCTCAGTAAAGAAATGTCGGGGGGCCTGCTATGTGTTAGCAGTGGACTTGGCAACCAAACCGTACAAATAAGGAAGCTGCTACTTTGAAAAATGGTCTGTGATTGCTTTCCGAGGCAAGTCTGTCAGTGAGAGCAGTGAGACACTCGTGATACCAAAGGGCTGAAGCCATTCTGTTTACTAAGCCCTCACTGAGTGCCGGGTGCAGGGGAGCGGGGATGGGTCACACGTGAGCCTTCCTTCCTCTAGACTCCCTCCGTGTGGGAGTTCCTCAGCTGAAACCCTCCAGGGGAGAACTCCCCATTTCCCTCCTCCCACCCCAACTGAATAAACCCCATCCTTCTTGTTAAGAAATTTTTAAAGTAATGGAGGGAGTAGGAAATTCTCTTCAATATCGAGACTACAAGTCTGTCATTTCTTCACAAGAGAAATACATTTGTTGAGTCGAAGAAAGACCTTTTCCTTTTCCAGCCAAATCACTTCCCCTTAACACACACACACACACACACACACACGCATGCATGCACAAGATCATGAGTTCTCTCTCACACACTTTCTCTCTTACACATGTAAATTTACTCTCCTACACACACACACACATGCGCGCGCTCATGCATGTTTTCTCTTTCACACATGCACACACACACTAGCTCATTCATTCTGTCTCTCTTTCTCTCTCCCTCTACCACACACACACACACACACACACACACACACACACAAATGACCAAGCCTTTGAACCTAGGACAGAAGGCGGGTTTGAGAAACTAGGACAGTCCACAAGTTGTCTTGTCAGAGAGGAAGCAACAATGAGACGTGGGAGGTGATGCAAACAAAAGCTCTCCCTTCTGTTGGGGCTATGATTGAGAGCCAAAGGCGTGTCTGCCAGGCTGCCCCCGTTTCCAGACTTGGATCCTGTGATATGCAGCCATTGTTCCCTCCTCTCCTCCCCTCCCGTCTGGCTCTCTCCCCCCTGCATCCCTATACCCGTGCCCTGCTCCTGCTGCATGCAGCGTGTCTGAGAGGCAAGGCACGAGGACCAGAGAGCACGCCTGCTGGGTGGCAGCGCGCCTTCCGCTCTGCCCTGTGCTGGGTGTGTGGGTCAGCATTCCATTCCCATAACAAACCTATGAAGATGATGTATATATATATATTTTTTAAAGATTTTATTTATTTATCTGACAGATCACAAGTAGGCAGAGAGGCAGGCAGAGAGGGCAGGGGAAGCAGCTCCCTGCAGAGCAGGGATCCCGATGCGGGCCTCGATCCCAGGACCCCAGGATCATGACCCGAGCCGAAGGCAGAGGCTTTAACCCACTGAGCCACCCAGGTGCCTCTGCATTTTTTTTTAATTTAAAAACCCCTTCACTTATTTCATCCGCCCACTTATTTCATAACCCCCTGTCCTCTGCAACCACCAGTTTGTTTCCTGTATTCATAACTGTTTCTGTTGGGTTTGTTCTTTTGTTTAGTCCTTTAGATTCCACATATAAGTGGAATCATATGGTATTTGTCTTTCTCTCTCTGATTTATTTCACTCAACTTAATACCCTCTAGGTCCATCTGCTGTTACAAATGACAAGATCTCATTCTTTTTTATGGCGGAGTAATATTTCATGCATATACACATACAACCTGTTTATCCATTCATCTATGGATGGACACTTGGGCTGCTTCCAGGTCTTGGTTACCATAAATAAAGCTGTAATAAGCATAGGGGCGCATATATCTTTTCAAATTAGTGTTTTCATAGTCTCTGAGTAAATATCCCCTAGTAAATTACCGGAACATATGGTATTTCTATTTTCAATATTTTTGAGGAACCTCCATACTGTTTTCCATGGTGGCTGCACCAGTTTGCATTCCCATCAACAGTGCACAAGGAGTCCCCTTTCAACACTTGTAATTTCTTGTCTTTTATTTTAGCCCTTCTGACATGTATGAGGTGCTATCTCATACTGGTCTGGATTTGCAGTTCCCTGATGATGAGTGAAGTTGTGTTGAGCATCTTCTCATGAGTCTGTTGGCCATCTGTATGTCTTCTTTGGAGAAATGTCTGTTCACGTCCTGTGCCCATTTTTTGTCAGATTATTTGGGCTTTGGGGTGTGTGTGTGTGTGTGTGTGGGTATGGGTGTGTTTGGTGTGTTGGTATTTATTTTTTGGATATTAACCCCTTATCAGATATGCCATTTACAAATATCTCCCCCCCCAGTCACTGGATTGCCTTTTCATTTTTTATTTCCTTTGCTGTACAAAATCTTCTTATTTTTGCTATAGTCCCAGGAGCTCATTTCTGCTTTTGTTTCCCCTGCCTGAGGAGACAGGTCCATGACTATGTTGCTGAGGTGAAGAGTATATTTCCCCATTTTACAAATGAGGAAACCCAGGCTCAGACTTCCACAAGAGTACCCCATTACGTGACAGAGCTCGGACCTCATCCCAGGCCTGACTGTCCTCAAGGCGTCTTCTAGCCCTCTCCTTTTTTTTTTTTTAATTTTTTATAAACATATAATGTATTTTTATCCCCAGGGGCACAGGTCTGTGAATTGCCAGGTTTACACACTTCACAGCACTCACCATAGCACATACCCTCCCCAATGTCCATAACCCCATCACCCTCTCCCTAACCCCCTCCACCCAGCCCCCCTCAGTTTGTTTTGTGACCGTAAGAGTCTCTTATGGTTGGTCTCCCTCCCGATCCCATCTTGTTTCATTTATTCTTTTCCTACCCCCAAACCCCCGATGTTGCATCTCCACTTCCTCATACCAGGGAGACCATATGATAATTGTCTTTCTCCGATTGACTTATTTTGCTCAGCATAATACCCTCTAGTTCCATCCACGTCATTGCACATGGCAAGATTTCATTTCTTTTGATGCCTAGCCCTCTCCTTAAGAAATTGTGGGAGGACAGGTGGGAGATTCCAAACCTTAAGACAAGAGTGACTTAGTGGGGATAGAAGTGAGGAGTAAGGGAGGAGTGGAATAAACCTCACTCACTTCACAACTTGTTTCCAAGTTCATCTTGGCTCAAGTTCCCTTTAATGTATCTCCTTCCCCTTGCTCTCATCCCAAATGCTAGTAACTGGGGCGTGAATTGAGGCCGGAGGACTGACCTTTTGTATGCTGGCGGTCTGTCATTGGCTGTGGCCAGCGGGGGCGGGGATGGTGCACAACCTCCCAGCCCGCTGGGACTCCTCAGGGGATGGCTATTCCTGGAAGAGGGAGCAGCTGTGAGTCATTAGCAGCCAACACTCACAGCAGCTGGGAAGAGGGTGCACCAGCCTAGTAAGAGGGGTCTGGGCAGAGCACCAAGAACATCTACTACTGACACAGAATGAGAGAAAGATGGCCCACGGGCTAATTGGCATCCTTAATATAGCACAGCCAGCTTATTTTACAGGTGAGGAATCCAATGCCCAGAGAGGAGAGCTCAAGCCAAAACTCCTGTACATGTCCTGAGAGTCTTCCACAGTCTGACCCCATCTAGCCCATCTGCCCTGCTTGGAGCATGCTGGCATCCCAGCCCTGCCTATGCCTCGTTCCCCAAGGATCCAGGCCCTTCCTTTGCCACAATGCCTTTACTCATGCTTCTCCTATCGCAGTCTGAGAAATACCTTTCCTTTGTTCTCTACCAAGTGATTATAAATACCCTGTAGATTCATCTCACAGCATAGGGAAAGGTGGGTCCATCACAGACTGCCTATAGGGCTTAATGGCTCCTTTTAAGACAATCTAAAAAGATTTGTAGTCTTAGAGCCGCTGACCTGCAGGAGCCCATAGACTATCTATTTGTTTATGCCTGCACCGCCATTGTGGGTCTCCCCTAAGTACTTACAGAACATTATGGATTTCTTGTAGAATCCATTTGTGTTGTAGATTGTGCTTGTAGATTGTGCTTGTAGATTACCTATGATAATTGTGCCATGTTCGATAGTCTTTCATTGGACTCTATTGAGTGCTTACTATATGCCAGACCATGCTCTGGAAAAATGAGGTGAACAAAACTGACAGGGTCCCTGCCCTTTATCTAAGCATAAGAAAGACAGTCAATATGCAGGAAACTAATAAATAATTTCAGATGACGTTAAGTACCCCTGAGAGTGATTGGGGCAAAGACTCAAAATTCATGGGTCAAAGAAAGGCTTTTCCGAGGAGGGAACATTTGAGCTGAGATCTGAACTATGAGAAAGGATCATCCAGAGGAAGGTCTGAGATAGCAGCCTTCCGGGCAGAAGAAACAACAGATATGTTGGCCCAGAGGCAGGAATGAGCTCGGCATAGTTGAGGAAACAGTGTCAAGGCGTCCAGGAAGCAGTTGGAAACAAGCGTGAGAGAGGACACTGAGCAGGAACTAGTGATGAGGAGAGAAAAGCCACAGTAGCCTCCCTCGAGAAACTCACACTCTTTTTCCCTAGTTACTTTTAGATGGTCTTAGTAAGTACTATCACAGATCACCTATGGGTATTTCTGTCCTCCGGGAAGCTCTCAAAGATAGTCTTTCACTACTTCACTATGAACTGCCTATAGGAACATGATATGTCAGCTCAACTCACTCGAGTGTTAGAGATGAGCTACAGGGTCTTACCATCTCAGTATAGGTCCATTTGTGTATATTTTCGGGAAACCGTTAGTGATGTCCCCACAAGCTGACAGTCGCGTTGCTGGTGACCTGACACCTGACATCACTGAGGTCCCGTCGTAGACCCTTTGGATGTTTTCAATGGCTGAAGCTTGCAAACTATGGTTGCTCTATCACTAAGGATTGCTTGGAGATTTTTTTTTTAAAGATTTTATTTATTTATTTGATAGACATCACACGTAAGCAGAGAGGCAGGTAGAGAGAGGAGAAGCAGACTCCCCTCGGAGCAGAGAGCCCGATGCGGGGCTCGATCCCAGAACCCTAGGATCATGACCTGAGCCAAAGGCAGAGGCTTTAACCCACTGAGCCATCCAGGCGTCCCTGGAGATTATTTTTAAACTTAAGACTGTCCCCAAGAACAATTTCAATTTGACTCAGTTTTCACTTTGTTGTATTGATTCCCATAAGAAATTAATCCCAAACAAGTATTTGGAACAAATGATAACACCCAGTTAGAAGCATTTCTCTAGTATGTAAGGATCAGGTACAGCTGCAAGGAGCACAGACTCACAATAACAGTGGTTTCAGTGAGATGGTGGGAGGCTATTTCTCTCATAGGAAAGTCTGAAGTCCACAGTCCATGGGCATAATCTAGCAGTTCTGTGCAAAATCCTCAGGGCGCCAGGCTCCTTCCAGCTTCCTGCTCCATCATCCAAGATGGCTTCCCAACTACCATACCCATGTTCTAACCAACAAAATGGACGGAGAAGGGAAGAAAAGGCAAAGGCTGCGAGCTAGTTATATTCTGGGGAAGACTTCCAGAAACTGTCTCAATACACTGTTGCTTACCATTAATCAGAACTTAACCACGTGGCCACATTGCTGCAAGAAGGCTGAAAAATACAGTCTGTATGCTTGGTGGTCATGGGCCCGGTGAAATAGTCTCTTTCTAAGGAAGAAGAGGAAATGGATAATGAGGAGTGTTCAAAGCCCTTAGTATACCCAGTACGGACACAATGCATGTAACAAAATTCACATTAGTAGAAATGTCCCAAACCAGTGGTCGCTAGCCCTAGGATGTTAAAACAAAAACAAACCCAAAAAACTAGTAAAACTAAATTTTAAAAGGGAGGGAGTCCATGACAGTGTTGCCAACTTGTAATTTTCCCTAGGCAGGATATGAAAAACAATGTAAACGTATCACCCACCATAATAATCATCTCCTTAAAAAAGACTATTGCACACACAAAAGATAGAACTTTGAAGATGCTTTAAGTAGAATTAAGTTTTGCTTTGGTGAGGAGGTGGGAGAGTCATTCTTTTCATTTCACCACAAGGCAGTGAACACTTGATCAAAGACTGGTGTTATTAAATGATATTTCAACCTAAAAGCATTTAAGACAGTATGACATTTTCTGTTTCGGAAGGCATCCCCCAAGTTACAATAATAATGACCATTTATTTAGGGCGCACGCTATTAACTGGTGGACCTCCAGCCAGATTCTATTCATAGATGTTGCGTTAGAGCTAATCAGTAATTTCTGAAAAATATGTTGTCAACATCTAAAAGTTAAGAGAGTTTGCTTTTAAAAAATGTTTAATTCTTGCTTCTCTTGAAAAGTGCTACGTGCTGGCATGTTGAGCCCTCATTTCCACATGATCGCCCCCAGCTGGAGAAAGTTGGGCAGCAGCTGCCCCTTGGATCGGCCACGATGAGCTTGCCAATTCATTACCATCCCACCTGGCCAGGGCCTCTCCTTTCTGCTACCTGCCAGGCCCCTGTGGAAATCAGAGTTTGTGACTCCAAATTAGAGCCACTAATGTGCAGGCATTTATATATATATTTCTAAATATCACATCAACCCATGAGTTAAGCATTACATCTCAAGATCGAAGAATGGAGGTGTGGGATGACTTGCTCAGGTATCAAAGAGCTAATAGCTGCCCATCTGGATTTGGACCCCGGCCCCTCTGGCTCCATGGCCCATGTGCGCTCCCCTGTGCTGCCCTGCCTACCAGTGGGCCTATGACCCACGTCGCCGTCAGCCCTCACATAGATAGAATTATTCATGCCATCTGGGTTTTAAGACTTCATTAGAATTAGCTGAGAAAAAAATTTGAATTTCCTGTTTCCCTTGTAGTATTATTTTAGATTCCTTTTTATATTTATTTTTGAGGGGGGGGAAAAAATCCCGGGGAAGAAATGATGGATCCGAGGAGGCCACAACCATCTATCATGCAGACACAGCGTGCATTTAAACAGCTCTGAGAACATAAATTGGTTACTTAATCGGCCCCAGCTAATCTGTGGAGTGCAGAAGCCAAGCTGCATTATGGGAAACAGCTTCTGCACGTGGGGTGGGCATATCCAGCAGAGCCCCAGGGTTCTTGAGACAGCTGCTAACTGAGGTTTAAGGCCTTCCGGAACCTCTCACCTGCTTTAGGCTCTCAGTGCCTCCATGGGTAGGGCATGACGAAATGCTGGATCTTCCGTTAAAGACGCAATCCTGACACGGAATGAGAATTTAAAAATGTGCGAGTGTTTGAGCTTTGTTCCATTCACACCTGGACTTTTTGACTCGTAGCTGCAGGCTGAGAGCTTCCAGCAAGATACAGAAAAACAAAAAGCCCCACTACCTGCTATATTCCTACTACACACAGTCTAGTTCCCACTTAAAAGACAAGACAGTGTATACATGTGAAACATACTGGAGCATGACTTTATCAGCTCTTTCGAGAGCATTCTGTTTGACAAACGCAGGGCTGCTTCCTTTGGTTCCTTGAGTTGAGGTGACTGCTGTGCAGCAGGAGGGAATGGGGAGAGCTGTGTGGGGAGCTATAAGCTGTGATCCTGGTCCTCAAGCTACTCTCAGTCTGGTATGTACAGACGGTTCCTGCATTCACTCACTGATTCCACACACTGGTTTTGAATGCCTCCTACCATCTCAGTACCATGCTAGGGACTAATTCCTGCCTTCGTAAAGCTTACCTTCTAGCAGAAGGTAGAAGAGCATTGTATTCCTTTCCTAAACCTGGGGTAAAAATTAGCACAAACCTCGTGACTTAAAACAGCACGAATTGAATTGGAGTATCTTTCCAGCCTACTGCATATTCAAATGAAAAGGTAACCATCAAGTGCCTAACTTCCGAGGGCCCAGTCCAGGATGGAGGGCCGGCCAACAGGGACAGAGTGCTAGGAGTCAATCAAGGGCTGGGAGACTCCAGAGCCCAGGACATACAAGGAACCTCTTCCAGGTGAGCATAGCAGAAGACTCAGCCCAGCACATAGTGGGGGCCCAGTGAATAATCATTCCTGCTGCCATTTGCAAATAACACTAACTTTGCACCTGTCCAGAAGAATTCTGTTTGTCCACAGGATGTCATTTTTTTTTAATACAATAGGGCTTACGTTTCAAATAAACATCATAGGTTTGAGATGTACACTGAAGTGACTAAACAAAATGTTTAAACATCTAGAGTGCAAAAATTGGTGGGACCTATGTTTCTTTTTTTTTTTTTAAGATTTTATTTATTTATTTGACAGACAGAGATCACAAGTAGGCAGGGAGGCAGGCAGAGGGGTGGGGGGAAGCAGGCTCCCCGCTGAGCAGAGAGCCCGATTCCGGGCTCGATTCCAGGACCCTGGGATCATGACCTGAGCCAAAGGCAGAGACTTTAACCCACTGAGCCACCCAGGCACCCTGGGGCCTGTGTTTCTAAGTTTATTTTTTTGGCATAATGCTGGAACTTTTACAAAATATGTCACTTGTTAAAATAATACTTCACACTTCTTCCGCCTTTTAGAATTTGCAATGCGCTTTCACATCACTGTATTTATTTAATCTTTACAAAAAACCCAGTGACGCTCCTGAATTTCCAGAGGAACCCAGGATCCATTTCTGTAGGCCATTGGCAAAAACAGAAAAATGCATGAAGAAACACCTTCTAATGAGCTGTTATCTTTTCTCTTTAATTTATTTGAGAGAGAGGGAGAGAGAGAGTGTGTGTGTGTGTGTGTGCATGTGCATGTGCACATGTGTGTGCACTTGTGCATGTGCACAAGCAGGGGGAAGGAGAGGGAGAAACCGACTCTGCTGTGAGCATGGAGCCAGATATGGGACTCGATCTCACAACCCTGAGATCAGGACCTGACCTGAAATCAAGAATCAGACGCTTAACACACTGAGCCACCCAGCAGCCCCTACCTTTTCTCTTTAAAATGTATTTGTTGTTTGGTAAGGTTTCAGCCTCTAGTCCAAGGATTACACATACAAACGCCTGTGAGTGCCTGCAGGCCGACCACAAGAGGAGTAATTGGGCTTAGTGTAGGGGCAGGGAGTGGGATTCTGCCGAAGAGTGTACCCCAAGGCATTCCTACTGCAGTTTATGTTTACAACATGCATTTCTATGACACAGAGAATTTTGTCAAGGCAGAATTAAGCTAAATATCCTATTATTTACAACAAATTAAGGGCAGTAGGAATCAGGGCTACTCCCATTTGACAGATAAGAAAAGTGAGACACAGGGAAGTTGAAGCCAATAGTAGGACTTCACCACTAGACAGTAGAATATAGTTAAAAGCACATGTTTTAAAGGCGGGTGGACTTGACATAGGAAATCGCCTTGGCCGCTTGCTGAGCTCTGTGATAGCATGGAGTCGCTTGTCCTTGCTGAGCCATAGTGCCCCCTTCTGCATAATGGGAATGACAATGTCCACTTGGACAAGCTGTTTGAATACCAGGTGTGATCCCCTGTGTAAATATTTAGCCAAACATCTGACATACCATGAGTATTTGATAAAAGTTAAACGGTATTATTTATAGACAAGAGAATAGCTCCAGGCTCTTCTAAGGGCATGTTTTCTCCTATGACTTACCAAGTCCTCAGATTTGAAGATTCAAATATGCTTTATTGGAAATTCCTTCAGGATTCTGCAGTGATGAAGCCCAAGCCTAAGAGGGCAATGCAGTCCTTGTTTGTTCGTTCTTTCCTTCTTTTTTTTTTTTTTAAATATCTGTTCAGCAGGTTGGTTTAATGATCAGAGGACAGAAATAAATTTGCACATAGGAGAGAAAATCATAGATTGTCAGAGCTAGAGGTGACCTTACTTTTCACATGAAGAAACAACCATAGTTAAACTACTACAGGAACAAATTACAAATATAATTATATATAATATAAATTTTATATATACAGTTTTCATATTTTAATAGATACTCTCTACTACATATCATATATATTTTTTATTTTACATATCAAATGTGTGTACGTGCACACAAACACGCTTTTGGTGGTTGTTCATCTCTCCGTGGAGAGGGTCTAGAGAATGGAGACTTTTTTCCGGTATTGGACCTGCCTCAGTATTAGGATATTATAGGGTGCGTATGAGAGGGGAGGAGGAAGAAAGGGTGTTGGCAGTCTGGCAATTCCTCTTTTTGCTCTCATGTCCCGTGCTCTGTTTTCCCCCAACAAATCTGAATCCTGAACTTTCCATGGGTCTGCCTGGCTGATGAGGTTCCTGGTCAGTTGAATCCTTTGCCCTCAGTTGTCACTGGACTGTTTCCTGGGGGGACCAGTCACCCAGGAGATTTCAGACTTCCTTACATTTGCTTACATGTCTCATGTATTGGCAGTTTATTGCTTATCCAGACCCCATTCTATTATTCTTTGATTTTGGTGAGATGACTAGAGAAAGGAAAAAACAGATGTGCGTGGACCAACTAAATTCTCTCCATGGACAAGCTTCACTCAGCTGGTTAAATGAAGTTCGAACTGGGCAGGGCTGAGCGCAAAGCAGGAAGAGCTAATGCACGGAGAATCATGGTCAGTCAAGAGATGAATGAGAATCCGAGCTGAAGGATGGGCTTTGGGAAAGGACACACAGAAAGGGATACATTTTGGTTATATTGTCAAGGTTGAAGTAAAAAGATGTGAGGATGTCTAATTCCCACAACTGAATAGAAGATAACTCTTACAAATAGGGAAGGCAAAAGGAAGAATAGATTCAAAGAGAAGATAATGAGTTCAGTCTGGTCATGTTGGGTCATATTAGGCATTATAGAAAATGAATGTTTTCACATGAAAATTGAAGACGTCATAAAGAAAAGAAGGATGATGAGTAAGGAATGGAATTGGAGAAGTGTTCACAATAGTAACTTTTAACCTTTGGAACTGTGACTCGGTATGAATGTACATAGATACATACACACACACTACCAAACACAAGACTCAAAAAGAGCGTACCTTTAAATCTGATATACTGTGATATTTTTTTGTTATTCATTTTAAATATAATTCTGGTCATAACCCACTAAATTGATTTAATGACTTACTAATATATCATGAAAAATATTGGCCCACAAGGTATGGCTGACTGGAGATCCTTGGAGACAAGTATGCAAATCATGAATACGGTTACCCACAGCCATCAATCAAGATTTTGCTTTGGGGATTAGACTGTGTTCAGGGATACTAACTGAAGAAAGAAGCTATCTAAAAAGAGGCTGAGATGTAACACTATGAATTTAAAAAAATAATTGCAAGTGGAACAAGGAAAGGAATGAATGGAAAAAGCAAGTTCTTTTGTGTTTTTTTTTAAAGATTTTTTTTATTTATTTGACAGAGAGAGACACAGCAAGAGAGGAAACACAAGTAGGGGGACTAGGAGAGGGAAAGCAGGCTTCCCGCTGAGCAGGGAACCTAATGCAGGGCTCAGTCCTAGGACCCTGGCATCATGACCCGAGCCGAAGGCAGACGTTTAACATCTGAGCCACCCAGGAACCTCTTGTATTTCAGGATCCTAAGGAACCTATTGGATTTGGGCAACACTGAAATGAATCCTCATGCAAACACAGGCCATGGCAAGAAATGGAACCGGCACTTGGAGTCAAGGAGGCTTTTTTGTTTGAAATGGGGCTACATCTCAACATCTTCTCGCTGAAGTCAACCCTTAAAACACCGCTATAAAGTATGGATTGTACATTTAGTCCCTCCCTGTGTAGTTACTATATGTCCATGAAGGGCCTTGACATAGTTTCTGGGTAAATTTGAGAACTAAGGTCTCTGTTTCACTTCCCACTTTATTCACACTTTGTTGGCCACTCATTTACTGAACACCTGCTACATGCAAGACCATAGAAAAATATGGCCATAAAGAAGACAACTCCTGGCCTCCAGGCTCTCATAATCTTGCTAGGAAGACAGAAACACAAAGGACTCTGGGAGCAGGCTGACTCTTGTAGCTATGCCACCAAGCACACGAAGGACAGTAGGAGGTCAGGGAAAAGAAAATTGTTACAACTCAGGAGGCATTGCCTCCTTTCTTTCTTTTGTTCTTTGCTCCAACATCACTCCCTCAGAGAAGCGTTCCCTGACTACTCTAGCTTAAACATCGTGTACTATGTACCCAGTAACGTTGTCCCATTAGCCTGTTTTATATTCCCCATGACAAGTCATATATTGAAAATTATCTTTATTATTTATTTTTGTAGCCATATATTTAGAAAGATTTGCCCAAGGTGCCAGGAGACAACGGATAAAATATTCCAAGTGAGGTTCCAGCTCTAAGTGTCTAAGTGAAAAACAGCAAAGGAAATAAGTAAAAACCAAGTACATCACTCAACGTCTCTCACCAGCATTAAGGATGTGAAATTGTCAGACAATCACAAGGTTGGAACTGGATTTGCGCGGAGGGAATTCCTCAGCTGAGAATTGAGTCCTCCTTCCTCCATGGGAGGAGTCGGAGTTTCCTGCCCATATGTGGGTTCTAGTGAGCACTACCTCAAGTGAATATCTGAGCAAGTTGAATATGTCACTGTTACCTGCCAGGGCATCACAAGCCAACCCAAAACTTAGTGACTAGAAACAAGCTATTACCGTATTTTATGATTCTGTGGACCAGAAACTTAGGGCACATAGCAGACAGAAGGTTCATATCTGCTAGGCAATGACGTCTGACATCTCAGTTGGGATAACCTAAATGGTTGGGAGCTACCCAGGAAACCGTGTCTGTCCGTCTGTCTATCTTTCTCTCCCTCTCCTCACCCCCTACCTCCATCCTGGGATGGACTAGCATGGGCTTTCTCTCCTTATTTTCTTTTATAAGAGAACAAGAAATCAATACAAGAACTTGTTACTTTTCTATATAGCTTCATAGTTGACAAACTGCCTTCTACGTAGCCTGTGTGGTCAGCATACCAGCCAGGGGGAATTTATCTTATTCACAAATGAGGATGTTGAAGCTCCATGAATGGAAGAAACTAGCGTCAAGACAGGTGCTAGAGCCCAGACCTGAACCAGTTCTTTTGTGTCCATCCCCAGTGTTCCCCCCATGCCTGTGCACCCCCCATGCATGCATTCCTTACACAGCCCTCTGGTCACACCTGCCGAAGTCACACACAGTCACACCAACTGAGTGAGCAGCAACACATGGCTTGTTCGGGGCAGTGGAACTCCCAGTCCCCAAGGGAGACGAGAGCATGTGCTGACCTTGAGAAAATGATGGCTCCAGCTAGAGGAAGAGGTATTGGCATTCAGAGGGAATCGGGAATGAGGAGTGCGGTAACCATCAGGTTTAATACTGTGCACACATTTCTGATGAATATGCAAATCTGGCTGGTACCAGAAGCGGGAGGCGAATAACATTTACTAAACAGCAGTGTTAAACCACTTTGAAAGGGGTGTGTCGGGAGCATGGTAATGAAATTAATCCTCTTCACCTGTGAATTATCTATCAGGGGCTTTGGGTTTCATCCAAAAATGTCTGACTCAAGTTTGCTCTGCTGAGAGCCTCTTGTGTAAACTTGATCTTAATGGAGAATGAAGCTTCAGAAGCCAACGCAAGACAGGAAGTGGCAAAAGGCACTGTAAACTCTAAATCTGTATTATTAGAGGGTAAAGGCACTTCAGATGTGCCTGCCCAGCCCGGATGGCTGCTCTGGGGCATCTTACGGGCTGATGGAGACCGCTTGATGGGGTTATCAAACGGGAAGACGAGTCATTGTGAAGAGGGAGTGATTAGATAAGAGATTTTGCACCATCTGGCAGGACCCTCTATACAGAAGGGACTGAGTTCAGTTGTTGGAGGGAGAGTTCAGTCTCTCCGGTGGCGAATGAGAATGAAGGCAGCCTCTACAAACAATTCCAGACCAGATCTCTTAAGTATGAATCAAAATGATCACTTATAGGCACTGTGCCAAGTACTGGGCTCCAGAAACAAAGAAGTCACAAAGTTCAAGGCACTCATCTATTTACTCGGTTTGCCGTGGACACTCATTATTTGGGGCCACCCAGAACTCATACTCCTTTCTTTTGGAAATAGCATCCCAAATTGCTTTTATGGGGGTCAACGTATTTCTGCTTAGGAGTAATCGTCAGAAGGACTGACCATCAAAGTGCTCTGCCCTCTCTAGCCAACCAGACTGTCATAGCATTTAATTCTGGAATGGTGTGCAGCAATGGCGGGATGGGAGTTGGAGTGGAGTCCCCTGGCTGTGATCTACCCATTCTTCCTTCTCAGATCACTCCATAGTCCCTAGTTTCCATCCACCCATGAACCTGGTCCTCCAGCCTCATTGCCAAAGTTTTAATTACCTGGTATCCTCCCAATCAATTTATGTTTCCATTTAGGTTAGCTAAAATCCATTTCTGTTGCTCGCCACCAAGCAATCCTAAGGAATACATGCTCATTCATTCATTAGCTGTCCTTCAGCACCTTGTTGCAGAGATCAACTAAAGAGATGTCAAGGGCCCTGGCCTCAGAGAGCTTACCCCCCAGGGGGAAAACACTGAGTCAGTGACTCACTATCCACTCCAAGATCTTGGTATCTACTTCAGGATCTTGGCTGAAATCAGGACAAGAACAGAGGAGGATTATAGAAATAGTAACAAGGAAATTGAGTTTTCCTGAGGGGTATGAGAAGGCCTCACCGGGATTCTGGCATCTGTCTGTACTTCCGAAGGGTGACTATGGGAAGGACAGATATATAAATAAGGGAAGGGCCTCAGCAGGTGAAGTCACAGACAAAAAAAAAAGCTAGGAAGTGTTACTGGAACATAGATATATGGAAGAGAAGATGGAAAATAATATGTATACTGTAGTCAACATTTGGTAGAAACCGTATTCTTGATTCTGGGTTTTTTTAAGGTTTTATTTATTTATTTGACAGAGAGATCACAAGTAGGTGGGGGGGGCAGGGAGAGGGAGCAGGCTCCCCGCTGAGCAGAGATCCCGATGAAATGAGATGCAGGGCTTGATCCCAAGACCCTGAGATCATGACCTAGGCCGAAGGCAGAGACTTAACCCACTGAGCCACCCAGGTGCCCCGATTCTGGTTTTTTTATACAGTGAGTTTGGAGTCCCAAAATGTTAAAGGACTTGCCTAAAGTCACACAGCTAGAGAGCTATAGAGACTTCCTCCTACTCACATCTCCCATTCAGAGCATTTCTGTGAGCATCACATAAAATCAGAAATGTTCTCGTGTCTCTTTTTCTCAGGTAGGTGAGTCCTTATGGTGAAAGATGGCCTAAGGTCTTTCTCTTTGTCAGTCCTCATGGTGAAAAATGGCATATGCTCTATTTTCAGTCCCTAGAAATTAGCACTGGGGACACAAAAGGAATCCAGTGTGTTTGTTGAGTGAATATGCGAACAAATAGTTATCGATAAGAAAAACAACAGCCCCAGGGGCACCTGGGTGGCTGGGTGGGTTAAAGCCTCTGCCTTCAGCTCAGGTCATGATCCCAGGGTCCTGGGATTGAGCCCTACATCAGGCTCTCTGCTCCGCAGGGAGACTGCTTCCTCCTCTCTCTCTCTCTCTCTCTGCCTGCTTCTCTGCCTACTTGTGATCTCTGTCAAATGGATAAATGAAATCTTTAAAAATAAAGAAAACAGCCCCCATTGGAAAGCATTTAGGAGGTTACTCGATCTCATAGTGAGCCTCAATTGTATAAGCTACTCATAGAAGGAACGATCTTTCTTTCCCAGCATACCTACTTTGGATTAGCAAAGTAATCTCCCGTTATTATCATCCCCATTTTTCAGATAAAGAAACTGCAACTCAGAAAATCGAGAGATTGCCCTGGCTAAATGGTGGGGACCTGGGAAGGCAGCGTGTGAATTTTCAGTGGGCTCCCTCAGGAGGTGGGGAGACCCAAGGTGGGTCAACAAATAGGCTCCCCATTGAAATAAAAGGCGTTAATATGTATGCAGTGTTCTCTCTCTTGTAGCAGTGGAGGTTGGAAGAATTGAGTCTCTCTGCAGAAAAAGAGAAACATAAAAAAATAGCACAGGTAACGGGCATCATTAAAAAAAAAAAACAACTCCCTTTTTAATTAAAATTAAATGTCCACTGCAAAGGGGGGGAGTGGTGAGCAACAAATACCCACAGCTTTGTTTAATCACCTGTGATGAATTATAATTAGGGTTTGAACATTATTGAACTTTTTTCCCCCTTGTTCACCTTGGAGCTCTGAAGGTGAATTTCAAAGAGTGCGGGAGGAATGAATATTAAAAAGTTTGTTTTATACTTGAACACCAGAGCTCCCATCTCATTTTTCCATTAAAGCTCAACTTTTGAAATTTTTCTCCGCTTTGCAATAATTACATCTTCAGCCTGACAACTCATTACATGACAATGCTTATGCTAATGCATTCTATAGGCACAAGGAAAGGAAAGCTCTGGCTTTTCAGTAATTCTGCTTTAGAGGTGGCTTTCTCTCTGCGGTTCAAAGAGACCCAGCCTAAATCCATCCCCACCCCTGCTCCCAGCACCGGGCGTTGACGAGCCTGGCTTCTAGTCTTTCCTGACAGATAAGCGGCATTGGCTATCATATCCTTGTTCCACCTGATACCTGGTTTATTTTATTTTATTTTATTATTTATTTTAAGTCCTGCTTTGTTCTAGAAAAACTGGAAATGAAGTTATTTGTGCAATATATTCAGCCTCAACAATGGGACAAACCCATTTGTCTTGCTCAGCCTACAGTGGTAATGTTCTATTTTTTTTTTTCAATACTCTCACTGTTACTCTGATCAATTCAACCTACAGCTATTATTGACTTCCTATTCTGTGCCAGGCCCCTGCACAGGGTGAGAGAGAGAGAGACAGAGAGAGAGAGAGTGGTGCACAGGCTTCGTGGGTACAGCTCCTGTCCATGCTGAGCTTACATCCCTGCGGGGGATGCGGACATGTGGGAAGGGCAGGCAGTCCTGTTCCACTTCCCCCACAGAGTGTGCTTGCTGCATGGCCACCCTGATTCCACCGGGGCTTGGTAGCACATGGGAAAAGACTTCCCCAAGAAGGTATTAAATGTGAGACCTGGTTAGAGGTGGAAGAATGAGAATTAATGCATCAGAGAGTGTTACTGTTGGGGGTGGGGAGGGAGAGAATCGAAGAAGAGCCTGGCAAAGGGCTGGTGCAAAGGAAGGGCAGTGAAGTTCAGGGAACTGAAGTTACTCTGCGGGGCTGGAGAGTGGAAGAGAGGGTCGGGAGGTGCTGTGATGGGCGCTGAGGCTGCGGAGGAACACAGGGTGCGTGTTCCAAAGGGCGGTGCCTCTGGGCTAAAGACCTCCCGTGGTGTAGCCTCAGGGCTGTGTGCCTCTAGCCAGCCAAACGTTCCCCCCTCCCCCCCACACACACACACTCCCTGGGGAACGAGTGACTTTGCTTAAAACCCTTGAAATGCCCCCACACCAGTTGAACACTTGCTAACCAGGTGTTCTACATATATTATCATACTGAATCGTCACAGCAAACCTGCCAGCAGCTGTGAGTGTCTCCATCTCACCTCTGAGAACAGAGTAAGGCTCAGCAGTATTTTGTAATGGGCTCCAGCTCGGGGGCGGACGGGGGAAGCGGGGAGGACTGTGCAATTCGGAAGTCGGGGTCCTGTGCTGCACTTGGCTACTCCCAGCACTTCTGGAGAGTATGCCAAAGGTGTCACCAGCTTTCCAAGATGCCTTAGGGTGTGTATCCCAGTCTTGTAATTTTTTAAGTTGGGGCTCGAACAGTGTTGTCGGAGTGGGAGCCCTGATGGGCATCAGGAAAATGCTGTTAGGCTCTGCCCCTGGCTCATGGGTCATTTCACTTCAGCCTCTGTCTTCTCAATTATAGAAAGAATTGTTAAACTGTGCCCTCAGAAAAAGTAGTAGTTCAGATCAAAGGGAAGAATCTCAGTGGAAGCTTCAGCTTTAGTAAGAGACAAGAGTTCAAGGCAAGCAGCCCTCACTCACTTGTAGCTGGTGTGAATGATATGGTTGGTCTTGGGGGCTGGATGGAATTTAGGAAGCCAGAGAGGTGAAGGGAAAAGGTGTCTGGAAAGATGTAGGAGAAAGGCTTAGAGTTGTATTAATATATAAGGGAGTTGTAACTCAATGAGTGGACTGATGGATGGATGAGTTGAGTCTTGACAGAAACCAGATGGCTAGATTTTGGGCCCTGGAAGAGGAAACCATGAGCACTAAATACATCCTTTGGCAGAAGTTCTGCCGGAATCTGGGAGGCTCACCTAAGATCATGTCAGCTCCTAAGGGCTGTTCAGGCTCTGGATGAGAAATTGCCTTTTTATAGTTGTGCAGTAACCATACTCCAGTTGGCCATATGCCCTGATTTCTTCCTCTGCTGCTTATTGAGGGTAGCCAAAAAAAATAGACATTGTCTCTCTGAAGCCTTCTTTGATTCCATGCCTAGGCTAGGAAGTTGACTTCTGAGTTCCCACCCCCCCCACACACACACCCGTTGCCCATTAATATCCATGTCTTTCCTGCCCACTAGACTGTAACTCCTTGAGGCCAGAGGCCATATCATTTCATCTTTGTATCCCCACTGTAGAGCCTGGGACAGAGTTGATAAATGTAATATCTGATACTTCCTGGGTGTCTATGGAACACTGAGCAGGCTAGAGACTATGTTTTATTTTATCCTTGCAACACCTTGAGGTAGGTACTATTATGTCTGTTTTATAGATGAAGAAACTGAGGCTCAGAGAAGTTAAGTGATTTGCCAAAGGTCACACAGCAACAGGGTGATGAAGTCAGGGTTATTTGTGGTCTATGCACTGGCTGCATCAGTTGGAAGCTTGTTAGAAAAATAGATCCCTACCTCAGACTTACTGAATTTATCAAAATCTCCAGATGAACATTAAATTTAAGATGCACAATCTAATAGAATGAAAAGAAATTGCTGAATGAACAAACTATCTGAGTTTGAATCCTGGCTTTGCCACTTACTTGCTCTGTAGATGGGAAAAATGACATTCAAAGCGTGGTTTTCCTCATCTGTATTAAGAAAACAAGAATCTGCAAAATAGGTATGAGGGTACAGTAAGATCCTGCCTGCAAACCCTGCCCATTGTAAGGACCCAAAGATGTTAATATTATCATTAGCTATCCCCCTCTCTGAACCTGACCTCACTCATAAAATGTAGAAGGCAGGTATTAGACCGCAAGATCTCTGATTCTAACTTTGTAACCTTGTAAATCCCGAGAACATTAGGGTGAAAATGCCATTAAGACCATAGAAATATGTTACTTTGTGGCCATTAGTTTTGCCTCCCACACCCGCTGTTACTGCAGACAAAGCATTTATTTGCCTTTTCCCTTTCTTTGGTGTGTTACACAGCCAGGGAGGGAATTTTCCCCTGGTTGACTCTTGCTGTCCTTCTTCACAGCTCTGACTCCTGCTCTCCCATTTTGCTGCAAAAGATTTCAGAAAGAAGTGCATGTTGATTTGCTGTATGGCTTCTTGATTAGATGGCAGATTTGTAACTGGGGTGGATGTGACAATCAGGCAGGCTTTGATTAGACCTTTCTGATATGTAAATCTAGGTGGATAAGATAAGTGGCTTTAGGCTGGGGCTGGCAACAAAGGTAGGAAGAAATCCCAGGTGACTAGAATTAAAGAACTGTCTGAGCAGGGTGTTGGTGGGAATGATGTGAATTTCAAAGAGCAGGGGATAAACAGTCAGTTTCAAATGGGCTAATTTATTCAGGTAGTCGTTTGAGAAGCCAATTCTCTCATCCCAGAGAGTTTATAGAAGCCAGCAAAAAACGGTTAAGCCCTGGAATGTAAACACTGGTAATTGGTAATTAATGGGCACACCTACGAGGAAGGCATATGCCAAATTAAATTGCTTAAGTTGTTCATTGATTCATTAAACAGAATATGTGTTTTTTGAGCTCCTATTCCATCCAGGCACTATGCTAGGTGCTGGGGACTCAGAGATAGTAGAGTGAGAATCAGGCCACATAAGAAGGGGCTGGAGTGCAGCTTTAACATCAATAATGAACGTTGCTTTCTCCTTTCTTAATTTCTTCATCATTTCACTTTCTGCTCTGGGTGGAACAAAGGGCAGGGCTAGAGAATACCTAAAAAGGAGGACAGAGCAAATCTCAGTCTTCTCCGGGCTCATATGCCCGCACTGCTCTAACTTCAAAGCCTACAGTGAGCACACAGTAGGCGTGCAGTAAGCTCTCAGAAAATTCATCTAGAGATAAGTGCATGAACAGAGATAGTCACTAAACCAATAATTGCATGGGTAATTAATTACTAATTGTCCTGAGTGCTGAGGAAGGGAAGCATGGCACAGGGTACCCTGAACAAACAAAACAAGGTGATTTAACCCTATCGGGGAATCGAGAGAAGCTATCCCCAAGGAGGTGATATTTAAAATGACACCTGAAGGTGAGTAGCAATTAGTTTTGAGAGGGTGGGGAATGCTTCACCAGGGAGGTGACGATAACACACTGGAGGCATTAAGGAGAACTAGCTCCATACCTGTTAGGCACTAATACACCTGCAGGGTCCCAGATCTGGTTACGTAAAGGGGGATGGGAAAGGAGATGAAGCCAGAGGAATCAGTGCTGAGCTTCCTAACAATAGCTCCATGTGGCGGGGCACCACAGTAGCTCAACACAGTGGACTTTCAGAAGATCCTCTGCCTGGTACCTGGGAATTATGCCCTGGGGACCTGTGCCTCCCGGAAATATCAGTGGCATCAACCAAACAAAGGCAGGACTGGGAACCTGCCAAAGGACAATGAAAGTGGAAGTCTTGCTCAGAAAATAGAAACAAAGCTGGCATTTGGAGCCAGCAGAAACTGTATCTGAATCTCAGAACTGCCCCTCATTCATTTTGCTTGTGACCCTGGACAAATCGCAGATGCTTCTACGTCTCCCAAAGAAGAGAAGGAGAATTTAAATGATTCTCTGTGGGAAGAGCTTTGCCTAGTGCTTACCACATAGTAGGTGCTCACTTTACTTTCTATAGCTTTGTTCCAAATTAAGATATTTGGGTGCCCTAAAAATGCGGTGTCCTTCCAAAATTATAGTTCTAAAATATTTGGTCAATATTTGTTTGATAGAGGTGGGGAGAAACTGATTTTCTTTTCTTTTTTTAAGATTTATTGATTTATTTTTGAGAGAGAGCTCAGAGCTCAGGAGTGGGGCTAAGGACGAGAGAGCAAATCCCCAAGTAGACTCTCCGTTGAGCGCGATAGAGCCTGACAGGAGGCTCGATCTCACCACCCATGAGATCAGCCACTGAGCCAAAATCAAGAGCCAGACACTGGACTGACTGAGCTACCCAGGTGACCTGAAACTGATTTTTTAAAATCAGTTAGTATATTCAAAACAACATATTTGACATACTTAGAATTGTGATTTTTTTTTTGAACCCCAAACTTCCTGCATTTAAAATTCAGATAAGAGAATGAACAAATCATCTCCCCTACCCCCCACCCCCCCACGTAAATATTCAGTTTCAGAATTTCAGCTGGCATTTTGGCTGCTGACTTCAGATTCACTTGGCTGGTCTGGGGCCAGTGGAGGGGGTGGGGAGGTTTATACCTATAGGGAGTAGCTTTCAGACACAAACCTACCCTATGGCACATGTGATCTCCAGCAAATTGTGTATTTTTATATCCATATAAAGGCAGTCTTCTCCAGGGAAGTGGGACAGCAATAACCTGCCTATAGTTTTGTGTCTGCCTTTCATCTTCTGGTAATAGAACCCCTTTTTCTTTTTCTTTTTTTTTATTTTATTTTATCCATTTGACAGAGACCACAAGTAGGCAGAGAGGCAGGCAGAGAGAGAGAGAGAGGAGGAAGCAGGCCCCCCGCCCAGCAGAGAGCCCGATGCGGGACTCGATCCCAGGACCTCGAGATCACGACCTGAGCCGAAGGCAGAGGCCCAACCCACCGAGCCACCCAGGCGCCCCTAGAACCCTTTTTTCTTGATGGGGACCCAACCATGTAGTTTGTGATATGAACCCTCCCTACCCATCACATGGCTGGCCTCACAATGCAGACTTGACCCGTCAGAGCGCCACTTTCCCCTTAAAATGATCGGCTCAGGCTTAGGCCAGTCAGAGCATTAGCTTGGACTTCTGGTGGAACCTTTGGGAAAGCAGTCATCTCTGCCCTCTAACGTTCCCAGCTGTAAAAAGGATGTTTAACTGAGAACGACCAGAGATTTCACATGTTTGCCACTGTTTAGAACAAGCCAGCCTAAGAGAAAAGTGGAGTATGCTGACAAGCATTGCTTGAAATGCAATGATGATGAAATGAAATGAAATGAAGTGAAATGAAACGAAACTGATGATGCAGTTCGGACCTTCCTGAAGTTAGCTGCTGTCCAGACCTTCTAGTCAATTGGCCAGTCAATATTTCTTTATCATGTAGGTTTTTATAGCTGTGTTTAAAAAAAAAAAGTTGCCATCCATGATCTCTACACTTATTGAAAGTGTACAATTTGATACATTTTGACATGTGTGTACACCCATGAACCCATCACCACAATCAAAATAGTAAACACACATGTGTGATTCGTATACCCACGTTCATGGGAGCATTACGAATGGACTAACAAAACACGGCATGCCCATCCAACGGAGCACTATTCAGCCTTAAGAAGCAAGGAAATTCTGACACGTTCTATGACATGGACAAAACTGGAAGACATTGCACTGAGTGAAATAAGACAGACACAAAAAGACAAATATTTGCTGTATGATTCCATTCAGATGAGATACTTCGAGTAGTGAAATTCATAGGCACAGAAAGTGGAATAGTGGTTGCTAGGGGCTGAGGAGAAGGAGGCATGGGAAATTATTTTTTAACAGGTGCAGAGTTTTAGTTTATAGGATGGAAAGAATTCTGGAGACGGATTGTGGTGATGGTTGCCCAGAAATGTGAATGTGCTTAATGGAACTGAACTGTATGCTTAAAAATTGTTATAGTAGTGGGGCATCTGGGCCACTCAGTTGGTTAAGGGGCCGCCTTCTCACTTGTCCTCTGCCCCCCCGCCCCCGCTTGTGCTTGCACACACTTTTTCCCTCTCTGTCAAATAAATAAATAGAATCTTTTAAAAAAAAATAGTTACAATGGCTTTATAGACTGAAGTGTGCTCTTCCAGAATTCCTATATTGCAGCCCTATCCCCTGCTGTGATTGTATTCAGAAATATGGACTTTAAGGAGGTAATTAAGATTAAATGAGATCATGAGACCGTAATCCAGTAGACTGTTGTCCTTATAAGAAAGGGAAGAGACACCAACGATAGCTCGCTATGCTTGCAAAGAGGAAAGGCCATAAGAGGACCCAGCAAAAAGGAAGGTCTCACCATAAGCTGACCATACGGGTACCTTGATCTTGAACTTCTGGCCTCCAGAGCTATGAGACAATACATTTCTGTTGTTTAAGCCACCCACTCTGTGGTGTTTTGTTATGGCAGACTGACCCGACTATATACAGATGATACATTTTATGTTACGTGTTTTTTTAATCATAATTTAAAAAATAGTTTGACTTCATTTTCTATCGTGTATGACCCAAAGATTCCTCACTAATATGGCAACCGATTAAAATTTTATCAGTCAGGTAAAATTCCTGTGTGGTGTGTTGTGTTAATTGGCACAGTATTTCCAGATTTTTCCAGTGAGGTTTTGCTCCTTTCCGTAGTTGGGTGCCCCAGGCAGTCACTGCTCTGGCTGGTCTCCTCCATCTGGATCTAAATTTCTTGAGGAGACAAGTGATACCAGGCTGCTCCGGAAACAGCCCTAGTCGCTTTACTTGTTAAAATCCTGGGTGTTATGCCTCATGTTCATGATTCCAGCTCCCAGAGAAGTCTTCCCAGGAAGACATAGCCCAAGGCAGCCTTGGAAAATAAGTGCTCCTTCTCCTCTGAGCCTTCTGTTCCATTTCCAGATGTTCATATTTGGAAATCTTCCGTTATCTGTCTCTTCAAGTGCTGGTGCTCAGGAAGGGCCCAGCCCCACTGATAGCCCAGAGGCTTTCTGCTAAAGTGATGTCGCCTAACGCTTCAGCCTATTCGATGCAGAAATCTTTTCAAGGCAAGTTGGGCTTATTTGTAAGTTCTCTGAGAAAGTCATCACAGAGTATATTTGTAGCCAGGGATCCTTGAGCGAGAAGGTAACAGATGAAATAACTCATTACTTCTCTTCCTTTCCATGCTTCTTAGGAGAATGAAAGACTCGGCTCTACTTACTCATCAGAGCATTTGCTCCTGACGTTTCCCCAGACTGTCTGATCCTGCCAACATTTGCACACCTGTCTGAGGTGAGGGTACGCTGGCAGTGACAAAAAGTAGACTCCACTTACTGAGCATGTACTATGTGCACCAGACACTGTCTGATGTAGGGTCGCCTTAGCATGCCTTACAGGAGCACTGAGAATCAGTTTTATCAGCCTCGTTTTACAGAGGAAGAAACAGAGGCTCCGCAAGTGAAAGTCACTAACTCCGACTCACCTTGTCCATTGGTCGAGGCAGGATTTGAACCCGGATCTATTTGCCTCCAAAAATACTTACTGTTCCCTCTAGGAAATGCTGTCCCAATTCAGAGTTTCAACTTCTATCAATAACTTTGACATGGGTATTCCTCCACCTTCATGAACCTGGTGGGCCCATTCCCTCCCTGAAGGTGGGTTGTCGCCACAATCATGATGGGATATCCCCCATTTCCTGGACATGTAACATGGGCCAGCCATCAGTTACTTCTCTTAAATCACCTCTACTTCTTATACCTCTCTACAAATATCATTTTCCTCGTTCGGAGGATAATGCGTCCGTGGCTCAGAGAAGGTGAAGGATTAACCCCAGGTCACACAGCCTGTAAGGAACAGAATGAATTCCAGTCAGGTCCGCCATATTCCACAGCACTGGCCGCCTGTACTAGGGCACGCTGCTCCTTTCCAAGAATCCATTCCACTCAAAGGACAGTGGAGTTTTCCCAGTGGGTACAGATGAAAGCATCTAACATTTTTGATAGTCATTTACAAAGCAATTTCACCATCACCTGGCTATCCTCCACCCGCACTTAGGAATTTAACTTAATAAATAAATCATGTCTCCCAGGGGGAAAGACAGGTGAATGGGGGGCCACGGAGTGTTTTGGGGGGCAGTGAAACTACTTTGTGTAATACTGTAATGATGGCCACACGTCATTCAGCATTTGCCCAGACTCATAGGATGCACAGCACCAAGAGAGAACCCTGGTGTGAGCCATGGGTTTGGGGAGGTGGTGCTGTGTCTGTAGAGGGGAGATGATATTTCTTCAGGTATAGAAGATTAACACTCTGATGCAGAATGTGGATAGCGAGCACATACACATGTTGCGGAAAGGCAGAATGTGTATGTGGGAATGTGGGAAATCTCTGGACCTTTCTCCCAATTTTTCTCAATTTAAATCTGAAACTATCCTAAAACAAAACAAAACAAAACAAAACAATACAAAACAAAAAAGTCCTAAGAAAGCAAGACAAACTGACAGCCAGGCATGGACCCTGTCTTAAAAGAATCTGATCACTAATCTCCCACCCTATTTACATAAACGGAAAAGTGAGATTAGAAAGCAGGATATAGGATGAGAGTCTGTATACTTTAGGACCAAGAAGTTCTTTTGCCTGTTTGTACTGTTGGATTTTACGGTAATATCCATAATATTCTAGACCTAGAATTCCTAAGTCAAAGGATAAGAATATTTCTATGGGGTGTGTGTTACGCACTAAACTATGTCCCCCGAAAATTCGTATGTCGAAGCCCTAACCTTCAGTGTGGCCATATTTGGAGATGCGGCCTTTAAAGAAGTAAAGTTAAATGAGGCGATAGGGTGGACCCCTAATCTAGTAAGATTGGTAAGACTTGTAAGAAGGGGAAGAGACATCAGCCAAGTATGTACACAGAGGAAAGATGACGTGAAAGATCAGAGAGAAGGCAGCCACCTCTGGGGACAACGACCCTGGTGGTACCTTCATCTTTCACTAACAGCCTCTGTAACTGTGAGAAAATATATTTTTGTTGTTTAAGCCTCTAGTCTGCTGAACTTTGTTATGACAGTCCTAACAAATTAATGCAGTTTATAGAGGTTTGTTGGTCAGTTGGTTGGTTTTTCTCTAAATTGTTTTCCATAAATTTGGGCCAATTCATACTCAGAAGAACTTAAGGAATTCCACTAATTTCCCTGGAACCTCACAACTTGTTAACTGTAAGACTTTTAAAAATCATTGTCAATCTGAAAAATGTGTTATTTTAATTTGCATTATTTCCCTCCCACTGAGGGGGAAATGTTTTCATTATTGTAGTTGAATTGGCTGCTTTTATTTCTTCTTTCAAGTCTTCTGTTCATTTTTATGTTGGAGACTGGCTTTCTCATTTGTAGAATACCTTTATATCTCAAAGATAGCCTTTAGCTCTTAAACATATAATCAAAGACGTCTTTATCTTTCAGATATATTGTAAATCCTTTCACCAGGTTATTACAGCTGACCCTTGAACAATGGGTTTAAACTGTACCACCCACCTATTTACCTGCAGATTTTTTATAGCACTACAAATGTATTTTCTCTTCCATATGGTTTTCTTAGTAACATTTTCTTTTCTCTCGCTTACTTTATTGTAGGAGTACAGTGTATAATACATATCACATTTAAAATATGTTAATCGACTATTTATGTTCAGGTTAAGGTTTCTGGTCAGTAGTAGGCTCTGAGTAGTGAAGTTTTTGGAGAGTCAAAGTTATTCACAGATTTGCCACTAGACAGGGAGTTGAAGTTCCTAACCACTAATTGCTAAGGGTCAACTGCATCTACCTTTTGACTTAGTTTAAATTATGACTTAGCAAATCTAGTAACTTCTTCTTGTCTGGTTTCTCTTTCCGGGATGAACAGTGCCTTCCAATGTCTTGCCTGCCTCAACACTGTAGAAATACAGAAATATTCACATGTATTTTTATCTAGTCCTTTTTGTTCTGGAATCTATTTTGGGATCACATTAGTGATCTCCCTTCTGTCAATGATGAGCCAGTTGTCTCAGTATTTTTATTTAATAACGCAGCCTTTTCCCCAGTTTTAAAATGCCCTCTCAAATATGTGCTAAAATGTTACAATATGCTTGGATCTATTTTTGGTCTTTCTATTCTGTTCCATCGGTCTATTTTGCTTAAATTACATGTGAGCTATTGTTTTTGCTCCTGTACAATATGTATTGGTTCCAAATGCTACATAAATAATAAAATGAGCCCCCAGATTTCTGTATTTGCCAAGATTCAAATGATTTTATTTGCTCTGTGTCTCTTTCCCTAAGCAGATAAGGAGAGCACTCACATTTGCCTTGATGTACTCTAATGATGATAAGACTTTAACCTTCTTTGTATTCAGGATTATAATTCTCTGGTATTTACTGGAATGTCATTAATCATTTTAATCACAATAAACTCATTTGATAGTAATGCAAATGTCCTAAGAATTTAGATAGCACTTCCATTTTAATTCACCAATAATTAACTTTACCATTATTTTATAGTGTTATCAGTGCTGGGAATAGAACCTTGCAGATGAACTTTAAGGAAACATCATTCCTTTGTGGGGAGGGGCAGGGGGAGAAGCAGCCTAACAGAATACAGGTGTTTCTTAGTGGTCTTAATGCAGCTGTGGGAAGCACTTTCCATTTTTAAGTTGATGCTGCCCACAGATGGAGAAAGAAAAATGACCTGAATGCTTCCCATGTGTGTGGCCAATCTTCCCCCTTTACCCGGTAAATCATTCAGCAACAAAAGCCCTTAACACAACTTGGTAAACGTTTAATGCAAAGGTGAGCAAAGAGAGCTTGGGGAAAACGTTTAGGATGTGGGAGAGCAGAACAACAGAGTGGCCCCACAACGGTGTGGGGGTGGCAGTGAAGAAGGGAATGGCTGGTGATCTTGCCAGGCCCTAGGGCCAAAAACTCCCAGCTGGGGAATGGAAGGGTACTTAACAGTGACTTTGTACAACCGTGAGCCAACTCCTGCTATGTCTGAGGTCTGAATTCACAATCCAGGTGTCAGCCCTTAATATTTATTACATGGGAATTTCAAGCAAGTCTCTTGTGTGCTCTAAGCCTCGGTTTACCTCAACCATGATACGGAAATGATCATATATCTCTTGGATGACCAAAGAATTAGAATAATTATTTTATTTTATTTTATTTTATTTGTAGAGTGACTATTTTAAACTAACCAGCAGAGTGGCTGAAACAAAGTAAACTCTTTAAAAATCATATCTTCATCACTGAGATTATTATCATGGTGCGGGACTCACGCCAGAATGGAGGAGTGGGGGAATTAAGAAGTAAAGATAGGCATTGAGTCTCAACTCTGCCTTTTATTAGTTGTGTGACCTGAAAAAAAAATTATACAATCTTTCTGGGCTGGTCTCCTGATATGGAAAATGGAGACTAGTAATCCCACAGCAATCTATGTCTCAGAGTTTTTGTGAGAATAAATTACCTAATGCTTGGGAAAGAGCTTTGAAAACCCTCTGGATATTATTTGCCTTTCAAATGTGAGATATTATTATCCTTTGGAGACCTCTTAGCAAACCCTGAAACCCTGTAGATGTTGCTAGCCCTGACTCTGAAATTACCCGATCGAAGAATTCTCATGGTCCTGATCGAAGAATTCTCATGGTCCCAGCAAAGGACAAGGTACAGCTGGGGGAAGTTAATGTGAGTAAGATTTGAACTCATTTGGGAAGAACTTTCTAACAATTTGGGATGCATGATAGAATTCATTTGGGAACATTTTTCAACTAGCCTGAGCTACCTCTTCTTGAGATCCTCAGTTCACTCCATCGTTGTCATGGTCTCGTAGAAAGAGGAGCGGTGGCCTTAGAGTGGATTCCGGCATTGGTGAAAAATGAATTCACTTAACAAGCATTTAATATTTGCATCAAAGATGGAAAAGACTTGATCTCAGAATCTGTTAAGATCCTTGGTGGTAAGCAACAGAAATAGTTCTTAAACACACACACACGGAGAGTACCATGGCGATTGCTTGAGGTTGAGGAAGACTTGAACATCCAGAGTGGGAGAGAAACAGGAACAGGTGGGTGGATCACAGAAATAGGAACAAATAGATTCTGCTGAAAGAATGATTTGATTCAAACTGTTTTGATATTCTGTCACAACATGCCTCTTCCCTTAAGATTCAAATTTCCTGGAGAAACAATCTGGCTTAATTGTAATTGCCTACCAGAGGGGGGATGTGTGTGATGGAAATCTTTTTAGGACCCCACGGAGTAGGGTGCTGGCATATTTCTATCCAGGAGAAGTCAGTTCTGTGACCAATATAATGGGTCGAGGATCCTGGAAGACAGATGTATATAACATTCCTGGCCTTGAGAGTCATAGCACAGTGGGGGACAAAGACACAGCTGTAAGACCTCAGTAGAGAGCACCAACTCACCCAGACCTGGGGCTTCCGGAGGGAGAGGGGTGAAGCTGAATGGCCTTTCAGAGAAGAGGAGGAGGTAGTTAGATGAAGGTGCAGGTGGGAAGAGGAGAGGTTCTAAGTTTCCTTCTGATTCTAGGATCCTTGATTCTGAGCACCGAAACCCTGGAACTCAGTGGCCCCTCTGTGTTTTATGATATGTACCATGTCCTTGCTTTTGCTTTGTTTCCCCAACTAGATCATAAACTCCCTAAAGGTGGAGGCTTATCTTACACTCCTTGGGTCAGCCTTCCTGATGGTAGGATGAAGGGTTGTTGGGCTGAATTCATATCATTTCAGAGCCCTGGAGTTAATCCCACCCTCCTCATGGCACGGTGAAGGATGCAGGAGTCCAGATGGCCTGAGTAACCTGCCCACGGCCCCACAGCTGGTTCACAAATGGAACTGGAGGGACATGCTGAAAAGCTCTTCAAAGGTTTTATGGCCCTTTTCTGTTCATTTAAAAATAAGTGTTAGCTGTACATACTTGACTGGATTATAGAATTACCCATACCGTATTATATATTCATGTAATCATCATACTTTTATCAAGTTGTAAAAGGTAATATTCCCTGACTGGGCTTAGCTCAGTGCTGGACGTGGAGGGCGGGGAAAGATGTTGATTATCAAGTCCCAGGACTGTAGAAGTAGAATGGATCTTAGAAGATTAAATGCCTAAAGGGGGCTAGAAAGAGAATGCAGGTGTGTGAATCAGATGCCTTCAAGGTCCACAGCCAAGGGGAGTGATGCAGCCTGTGAGGAACCCAACAGTACGTGCACTGTTTGAGGGAAGAACATTCTAGTCCATTCAAGCTGATTATTGTGCCGTGAAAGTGTTCCATGTTGTCAGTGCCTCGAAGTTTTCAAGAGAAGGTACAAATCTAGATTTAGGGATGCCTGGGTGGCTCAGTCGGTTAAGTGTCTGCCTTCAGTTCAGGTCATGATCCCAGGGTCCTGGGATGGAGCCCCACATCAGGCTCGTGCTCAGCAGGGAGCCGGCTTCTCTTTCTGCCTCTGCCCCTCCCACCTGCTCAAGCTCTCTCTCTCTTTCTCTCTCTCAAATAAATAAAGTCTTTTTTTTTTTTTAATCTAGATTTAGATATAGCATCTTGTAATTTTTTTAATGTTGGCAAAAAACTAAAACTAATTTTAAATAGAGTCCAATGACACAATTTTTAAAATTCTTCTGATTTATGTTGTCTCTGGTTTAGAGGGTCTTCTTACTTGTCTGCCACTAAGCCACGAGTCCTAATGGAGGAAGTTTTGATGTAGAGGAAGTGCCATCCAGTCAGGAAAAAGAAAAGAGAAACTTGGGCCTTTTGTCCTAGGGGAGTGTAGAAAGGAGGAAGTGGAGGAAATCAGATAAGAGGATTCTTTTTTTTTTTTTTTTAAGATTTTTATTTATTTGAGAAAAAGTGAGAGAGAGACCAAGCAGGGGGAACAGCAGAGGGAGAGGGAAAAGCAGGCTCCACTGAGCAGGGAACCTGATGCAGGGCTTGATCCCACAACCCAGAGATCACGACCTGAGTGGAAGGCAGATGCCCAACTGACAGAGCCACCCAGGCGCCCCAAGGAGGATTCTTATTAATCCCTCATCTCCACCTCCTGCTGTGTAGCCATATCTTAACAAGGGGTGGGGCAATTAGTAATGGAGATATCCAGACAGGTGTTAGGGGGCTAGGAGCACAGGAGGCCAGAGCCCACTCTTCTGGGCATTAGTTGGGAGAGACTAAAAGCCTCTAAAGAAGGTTTTGCATTTAGCTTGGCACCATGTCCCATAGGAGAGCATACTACAAATGTACATAGAGGCATCTACAATAAGAGGTCCGAGTAATATTCCTGCTTCCCCAGTGCCTGTCCATACTAAGGGCCATATCTAAGGACCATGTCTAAGACCAAAGATTTCAGCTATAGAAGCAGAATAATATTCCAAAGAGCCAGAGAGATCTGCCAGATCTTAGCAGACACTCTACGGGATCTAGAGGCACTGCCAACCCTGCAGATCTGCAACATATCTAGAGGAAAACAGGAGCATTTTTTCACTCTTGACCATGAACATTTACAGAGAAGAGCCAAGATGTCCAAGAGACTCTTCATTCCAGAAGAAATGGAAGTAAGCTTAACGGACTAGATTCAGTTTTTCACCTCTATCCCATGGGGCTAGAGGCTCATGAGGGCAGTTAGAAGAATTTTAGGAAGTATAAGGCTCACATCTTTCCAGTATGTTTGATTTGGATGAAGCACAGGGAAACCCAAACACAAATGCCAGGTTGTATCTGGCCCACAGGTTACTTGTTTGCCAATATGAATCTAATCCAATCCCATAATTTAATACAAGAAGAAACTGAGGCCCAGAAAGGGAAAGTGTGTCAGGTCACGGAATGAGTTTGTGTTTGTATCCTTTAGAATGTTAGCTGTTGGTAACTAATGACTTGGATAAAAGTAGTTGAAAATGTGGAGGTTTATTATGCCCCTGAACTAGAATTATAGGGTAGGCAGTTCCAAGTTTTGTTCACTCAACAGTTTAATAATCTGAGGACTCTGAATTTATTTTTCCAGTTCTCTTGGTTTTCCCCCTCATGGTCCCAAGGAGGCTGCCCGGCTTCAGACATCACATCCTCACACACCAGCATTCAGAGGCAGGAAAGTAAAGGGGTTTTCATTAGAAAGGAACATCTTCTCTTGAAGCCCCCCATTTTATTTCATGGCTAGGGTTAGGTCACAGGCACACTGCTAAACCAGTCACCTGCAAAAGGCAATAAGACTACTGTGGTTGGCTTTGACCAGTCATGATTCACCCTCTGAGGCTGAGTCCACCTCCCCTGAGCAAATTGCCACCAGTTATCAAAACATAGAGTCTTGTCAGTAAATAAGGAAGGGGGTTAGCATAGCTGTTGATGGGGCATATGACCCTGTGATGAAGCCAGATGTAGGGTCCAGGTCTCCTGTCCTTGCCAGGCTCCTCCACCCAGTGCCCACAAGCAGAGGGCCTCTGACTACAAAACTGATATTCTGGGGTTCCCAGAAACTTAGCAAAATCGGCAGAACATATTTTAAAAGTCTTCTGAATTGAGTCATTTGCCCAATTTTCAGAGAAAATCCCTGCCAATAAATTGAAGGAAAACATTTCTATTTTCCTCAGGAATGTATCTATTACATATCATGCTTTCCTCTTTAATTGACTGTAATAGATTCAATATAAATATGTAATCTATAATATATAACATGCTATATTAAATATGACAAATATTTAATACAAACAATACGAATCGGTTTCACTCAAATCTTACCACAGTTCTCTGAAGCTAGTATCACTGTCCTTACTTTCCAGATGATGATACTTAGAGCTAGAAAGGTTTAGTATTTTGCCCACATTCACTTAACTCAAAAGTAGTCACCCCAGTATTCAGGGGGATGCCGTTACCAGACTGAAGCGAAATGCTGCCCCGGAGAGTTCCCATTGTATTCAAATCCTTAACAGATTTGGGGCACTCAGATATCCAGCACAACCCACTCCTTTGAAGCTCATAGTGTAAAAAAAAAAAAAAAAAATTTAGGTCGTTCATTTTATTTTTTGTTCCCCCAGAGTTTTCTCTGAAGTGTTACACTAAAAATATGTCATTCTATTAACATCTTTTTTATTCCCTTTCCCAAACCTCCAAAGCCTTAAAAGGTTTTACCTTTGCCAAGTAGAGAAATTGTCTTGATTTCTTAAAGTGACAAAAATATGCCTGGGCGTTGGACAAGGCGTCCCAGCAGCCTCACAGGTAAAACCATCAGGTAGCTGAGTCTCTGATGCATGTCTGCACAGGAGTCCCGGTGAGAGCCCACGGACTGGTGGACATCTGTCTTGCTTTGGCTCAGAATCTTTTCTTCAGTCGTGGCCCAGTGTGGCGGGGTCAGGAAATGGAAAGCACCCCACTCTGACCTCCGTCAGGCAGCCCTGCATTCTGATGCCAGCTCCTGGAGTGATGGCTGTGACCGTGGGCAAGGATCTTCAGATCTCTGAACCTAAATTAACCCCTGTGTACAGTGAGCAGGAGAACTGCATCATGAGATTGTTATGCAGATGAGCTGAGCTGGCTATAGAGCACCAGAGCCCAGCTTGGCCTGTGGCTTAGGGGAGGGGCTGGTAGCGGTGCTTATTATCATTGGTCAGGGTTCCATGGCTGACTCCCTACATGGTCCGAGCATCTTCTCAAGCCACTACCCTTCCCTGCTAGACAAGACAGATGGGACAGAGGAGAAAGGAGGCGAGAGGACTTGACACCTTGTCAAGTAAAGACCAACCAGAAAGCCCAAGAGGGGAAAGGATCCTAGCTTCAAATGTTAGAAGGGTTGGCATTGTGAGGAAGAAGGGCAAGGCTTCATTTTCCCAATGGAAAATTAAGGCCGAGGAGCAGAAGCTGCAGGAAGACAAGTGTTCCATGAGTATGAGGAAGAAGGTTCTTGCGGGCGGCTGGCTAGCTGGGGAGGGACAGGGCTGCGCGATGAGGCAGTGAGCTCTGGCTCCCTGGAGATACGCAACCGTAGATGGGGTGACCACTTGTAATGTTGGGTTTTTGGGCACATTGTACTGTCTTCACCCAGATTTCTGAAATTGTGGTAAAATACACATAATATTTACCATCTTGACCATTTTTCAGTGTACAGTTCAGGGATGTTAAGTATATTCGCATTGTTGAGCAGCCGATTTTCGGAACTCTCCTCATTTTGCAAAACTGAAACTCTGTACCCATTAAACATCATCCCAATCCTTCCCCCCCTTCGAGTCTGGCAACCACGATTCTCCTTTCGGTCTCTATAAATTTGACTAGTCGAGGGCCTCACCTAAGTGAAACGACACAGTATTTGCCCTTTAGTGACTGGATGATCTCATTTAATGTCCTCAGGCTTTATTCATGATGTAGCATATATCAGAATTTCCTTCCCGTTTAAAGCTGGCTAAGATTCTATTGCATTGATGCATATACCACATTTTGCTTATGCGTTTAACTGCCAATGGACACTCGGCTCGCTTCCCCTTTTTGACTATTGTGAATAGTCCTGCTATGGACATGGCTGTGGAAATACCTCACAGAGACTGCTTTTACTTCTTTTGGGCATATATGCAGAGGAGGAATTACTGGAAAGTAATTCCACTTTTGTAATTTTTCCAAAGCAATGGCACCGTGTTACAGACCCACCAACAGTGCATAAGTGTTCTGATTTCTCTAACGTCCTTGTCCATACTTGTTATTTTCTGTGTTTTGTTTTTGTGGTTGTTTTTGCTTCTGTTCATAGCCATCCTAAAGGGCATAAGGTGGTTGAATTGACCCAGGGTTTGTTTTTTTTTTAAGATTTTATTGTTTATTATTTATTTGACGGAGATCACAAGTAGGCAGAGAGGCAGGCAGAGAGAAAGAGAGGGAAGCAGGCTCCCCACTGAGCAGAGAGCCCGATGTGGGGCTCGATCCCAGGACCCTGAGACTAGGACCTGAGCCAAAGACAGAAGCTTAACCTACTGAGCCACCCAGGCACCCCGAATTGACGCAGTTTTGAGAACTTCGTGAGAGACTGGTCAGTTCTCCTTCTTAAACAGCCACTTACGTCCTCACCCTTAACTACTCCCTTTATTGGCGTTCTCACATTGCAAGCTCCTATCAATCCACCTGCCTTAATCACCCCAGGGCCAGGTACCACGCAAACTAGGGACAGTCCTTATGCCCCAGAGCCTGCTGAAATTATTCAAACTAGTCAATCCTGAACCCACTTGCCCTGTCTTGCTCTTTCTGTCCCACAGAAACCACAATAAAGCCCCTTAGCCCACCCTTCTCTCGGCCTATGGCCTATGTGGTGCTTTTCCTCAGTGGCCCTGTGTGGTGTGCTCTGTGATTCCCAGAGAACTCTGAGATAATAAAGCTTTTATACTTTCTTGGTCTCTCTTGATTAACTTGCATCTGGTGATATGACCGGACATTGTAGAGGCCATGCATGATATGGGGGTCTCAATCCATGTTTCTCAGACTGGCTGCATTGTACACCACAGGGTCCCCTCCCCCAAATCTGATTCAGTGGCCCAGACGAGTCTGTATTTTAACCAGTTCTCTCATTTATTTCGATGTAGAGGCCCAGGGATCGGCTCTCCCACAAACCCAAGATTCTGTAATTATTAAGAGAGGAAAATAGAAATAAGGGAACAAAAATAGTCACGTTAATTAGATCTGTACAGAGCCTGCTTACAAAGCCTTTCGTGCTCTCCCCCACCTTGAACTGTCTCAGGGGAGGGGAGAGCATTCTGAAATTTACAGGGGAATCTGAGAGTGCCCTCCCAGGGTCAGAAGGCGTCTAATAAAGAAGTCAGCATTTAAAAGTGCTCTCTTCATTGTCAATGAGGATGAGAGAACAAACCTGCTAAAAATAAAACAGATATTCCAAGTTTTAGCTCTCTTAGTCACCAGCTTGCTTGAGTTTATGAAACACTCAGGTACTCCTTGTTGACATGGGGGGACGAGCAGCTCCAGCAGCTCCTGGACTCCAGGGCCGTCTAAGCTTATGGTCATTTCCAAAACACCGCGAGGAGGTCTTTGAACGTGAGGGTGATCGTACCTAGCTACCTGTCCCTTGGGAGGGCTGAGTTTCTCTTCACCCTGGCAAATCCAATCCATCAAGAGAAACTAGAACTCCACATGCCGACCAGCTGCCTCTGCCGCCGACAGTTCATTCATTCAGGCCGTGACTCAGCAGCACAGAGCAAAAATGCTGGCTGTGTGCAACGGCTCCCCCGTCTCCCTTCCGGTAACTGGGACCAGAGTCAGAAAGTTGGGCCCAGGCTCCAGGGAAAGGACAGATGCGAACCAGGAGCCAATACGTGTATAGCAAATGAATATGCAACAAAATTAGTACATTAAGGATTAGAAGTTCACCTTTGACCCTCCACCTAATAATGCACCCACCCCTTGGCAAATGGGAGGGATTGACTTATCCAAGCACAAGCAGGATCCACAGAGCCCCTGCACAGCGTCATTCAGGCATCGTGAGAAGGGCTCAGATGGCTCAGGGATTTGTCCCATGTCCCCTCGTTTATAAGTGACAGAGCCGAGGCATGAGGCTCTTGGAAGATGAATTCTGTGAAGGTAAGTGTCTAGCCTGGAGCAGTGCCTGCACCAGGTGCATTAGACCGAACCTGGATGGGCTCAGACCAATGCACCGGGTACATTAGACTGAACCCAGGTGGGCTCAGACCCCAGAACCCATGCCGTTCTTCTCTCCTTGAGCTCAGAGGGTGAGCACGTCGGTGCATGCTGCAGGCCCAAAAGATCTGGGCTGTGAACATGCCTCTTGCCAAGGAAACCAGGCACCAGAGCTCCTTGATTTGATGGGAAATTCAAAAATAGAAGCAGATGAAGAGCCCACGGCACAGCCCCTGCCAGTGGCTGCGGAAGCCCCCTCGGGCACAGCTTTTATTTGTAAGTCCCAGCCGTGACCTAATTTAAATCCTTTCATTTGTGTGATAAATGAAAATGTCAGAATGAGGGCCCATAGGGCTCTTTGCTCTCCCCGAAAGAGACCTCTGTCTCTTGGCTGCCTGGGGTGGCAGTGGGAGGTGACACTTCCGTGGAAGCCAAGTGGTGACACCCTCATGGGCGCAGCTCATACGTACTCCCTCTGCTGTTTGGGGGACAGTTATAGACCCCCAGGAGACCCTAAGGAAGGGGAGGCAGGGGGCCCTAATCCGGACTAAAAAAGAGGCAAAATGGCATCCCCTAGAGGATGGCAGCATCAGAGCCACCGGGGACCTAACGTAATTCTGAGTTTGCCTTCAGAAATTCTGATTCTGCAAGTCTTAGTGTAGCCAGGGTTCTGGATGTTTAATAGGCACCCCACCCCCAGAGCTCATACGGGTGGATGGGAGCTGGGATTTGGCCTGATTTGAATCCTGATCCATAGACCTGCTGTGTGGCTTTGGAAAGTCACAAAACCTCTGTGAGCCTCTGTTTCTTTACAGAGAACAACAGCATGTACTTCATAGGTTAGAGGGAGCGCTAAGGGATATAATGTTAAAGGTTGGATATTATTAAGAGGCTTATAAACAACTGACTTTTATTCTTTTTATTTTTTTAAAGATTTTGTTTATTTATTTGATAGAGAGCACGCCGGTGCAAGAGAGAGAGAAGAAGCAGGGGTGAGGGGCAGAGGGAGAGGGAGAAGCAGGCTCCCCACCGAGCAGGGAGCCTGATGCGGGACTCTATCCCAAAACCCTGGGATCATGACCTGAGCCGAAGGCAGATGCTCAAACCACTGAGCCACCCAGGCCTCCAACTGACTTTTAGAAAGACATTTTGGGGCACCTGGGTGGCTCAGAGGGTTAAGCCTCTGCCTTCGGCTCAGGTCATGATCTCAGGATCCTGGGATCAAGCCCTGCATCCGGGCTCTCTGCTCCGCAGGGAGCCTGCTTCTCCCTCTCTCTGCCTGCCTCTCTGCCTATTTGTGATCTCTGTAAAATAAATAAATAAAATCTTAAAAAAAAAAAAAAAGGACATTCTGTTTTGTTTTTTAGGAAGCTTCCAGCCACACACTAGATCTGGGGCCCAAAGCTCTGGGTTCAGGGCCCCCCTCTGGCATTCTCTGAGTCTATGATCAGTTTCCCAACCTCTCAAAGCATCCTTTTATCTGTAAAATGGGGAACCTTCCTAGCACCCACTACCCTGGATTGTTGTGAGGAGGAAAGGAAAAGCCTAGTGTGAAAACAGTAGAAGTTACAAAGCACTTTGTAGATTGGCTATTATTTGTATAATAGCAGAAAAGGAAAGGAATGGGTTCCAAAGTGTCCCCCGTCAGCGGCCCTGACGGCCTGCTTTCCCGAGCATTACAGACTTATTTTCAGCTGCAGCATCCATTTCTATGCAAACAATTACTGTGCAGTAGGCCTTCACCGCCACTCCTGCACGCGAGGTGCTAGCTGCAATCTCGTTTACATTATTAATTTGCTTAGTAAACCTTTTCAAGTCAAGTTCGCGTAGAGGTGAGCTGGGAAGCAGCCACGGTACGGGAGCTCGCTTGGGAGGAAGAGAGCCTGCAAAGCACACGCGTGGCAGGCCAGCCCGGTGTACACATGGCTCATCTGGAGATGCAAAGTCAGAGGGAAAAAAAAGTTAGTGTGTTTTTGTGTGTTTGTTTAATTTTTAAAGGTTTGTTATTGTATGGTTCACTGCTCTAGCTGACTTACATCACCACCTGTATTGGTTTCTTAGGGCTTCCATAACAATGGGTCACTAACCGAAGGGCTTAAAACGACAGAAATGCGTGGTCTGATAGTTCTGGGAGCCAGAAGTCCAAATCAAGGTGTGCACAGGGCCACGCTCCCTCTGAAATCTACGGAAGAGAATCCTCCCTTGCCTCTTCCCAATTTCTGGCTTTTGCCAGCAAGCCTTGGTGTTCCTTAGTCTGGAAATGCGTCACTCTAATCTCTTGTCTGTGCGCAGATAGCCCCCTTCCCGCTGTGAGCTTCTGTGCTCTGATTATAAGGAAAGCATTTGTTGGGTGAAGGACACTCCCCACTCCAGTAAGACCTTACCTGAACTTAATTAATTATATCTACAAGGACCCTGTGTCCAAGTAAGGTCAGATTCTGAAGTACTGGGGGGGTTACGACTTCCACATATCTTTTTGGGGGGCCCACAATTCAACCAGTAACACCACCTAGCATACAGTTCTTTATTTATTGGCAGAAGATGAGCTTCCTGAGAGCAGGGATTCTGTCCATTGTTTCCCTGTGTCTAGAGCAGAGGTGGGCACGTGAAAGAACTAAACCCTGACTTGTTAGATTGTTAAAGAATGACTCACAGCTATGCAGCCTAAGGCGAGAATAAGGCTTTGGGGTTTGCAGAGTCTTGGCTATGAACCTGATCACAACTCCAGTGCTCTGTTCTAGTGCTGGTTTCTTAAACTCTGATGTTCTGCTTACCCCTTTCCACAACAGACCTGGCAATATTCCACGACATTATCATTTTCATTCTTAGGCTGTAGCTATCTCTGTCTCCTTAGGCATTGTCTCTAGCATCCAGTTTCTCCACATCTTATTTTTTTTTTATTTATTTTTTTACCTTGAACAAAATGCATCCTCCATGAGTTTCTGTTTTCCGGGCTGTAGAATGGGGTTGAATAGCAGCGCCCAACCTAATCACAGGATCTTTAGGAGACTGAGCTGGGGCCATGCGTGAAAGCATTTTGGAAATTAACCAGATGTCGGATTCTTATTATCAATTTCAAGGTGCAATTAATGCTACTCATTTATGTTGGCTCCTCCTCAGGTTCAAAGCGCTTCCTTTTCATTTATGTTAGTGATTCCATTTTACAGATTGACTAAAGCCCAGAGAGGTTAAGTAATTTACATAAGATCACAGAGCCATTTGCAAGGCTAATGCTAAAAGCCTCCCAACTCCTCATGCCCCCTTTACCCTGTCCCCTGTTCTCTGCCAGCCTTGTGATCACATAGGAGAGACCCAGTAATGAGGCCAGCAGTTTCCTCCATTTATGTAAATATAGGAAGGGACTCCGACAACCTCTAATTAGTGCATTTTCCCTCCTCTTCTTCCCTGGTAGGTGTCTTTTTAATGGATGAGGATGTAAAGATCAAATCAGTAGCCAGAACACGAGAGTGGCAGGCCCTGCCTACCAGTCCTGAAGACCAGGGCTGTGCGATTGGGTTTCCAGGGGCATATGTGAGTCCCTGATCCCTGCCATCTGTGGGATGAAAAACTCCTGAAAATCTCATGGCCTTTGAAATCAAACGAACCCGAATTTGAATCCTGGTGGAGTTTGAAGCTGTGTGATCTAGGAACAATGCCCTATCTTTCCAGTTCTTTCCCTGGTGGATAACATAGAGATTAAACAAGGATAAGGGTTAAATGAGATAATTTGTAACTAGCACTTAGCTCTTGGCGCCAGGTAGGAATTCAACAAATGCTCGATCCTTAGCTTCCGCATCTCCCCTGGAGCCCGAGCCTGCCCTAACTCCCATCCCGCAGGACGGCAGCCTGCACAGGTGTCCCTTCCTGTTCCCTCCTCTCCGCCTTCTCCACACCCTCCACCCCTTCCCTGCCCCCAGGCACTAGCTGGGGTCCTGGGAAATGAAAGGGTCGCTCTTACCTTACGGAGGGCACGGCTGTCTCCTCGGGGACCTCTGCCTCCGGGTCCACCTTACTCTGGGGTGCACCCAAGCTTGGAAACATCCCTAGGGTGTTGCAATATGACCATCTGACATCTCCAGCTGCTGTCTTTCCAGAATCACTCTTCTCTTTCTTTGTGGCCCTCGTGGAACACCCTAGGTGCCTCAGGGTCCAAGCTGAGGACTGTAAGACCACCTCCTCTCCATCCCAGCCGTCAAGGGAACACGACGCATTCCTCATTCGATCATTCCACGAGGGCTTCGGTCAGGCATTCAGCAAACCTCTGTACCATACACTCTGCCAGGACCTGTGGGGGTGCCAGGTGAACGGAATGAACAAGGCTGTGGCCGTACACCTGGCGGCAGAGAGGAATGGCTGTGAGTGGCGGAGGGGTGGGGGAAGGGGCAGGACAGGACAGCTGCCCGGCCCAGGAGGGCAGGCCCTGGCGGCTCCCCACAGTGTCTACAGCCCCTTGGCTGCTCTGACACCCGAGGCTCAGTAACCCAAGGACACGCTGGGCTCCTTCCTTGTGTCATGGGTTCAAGCCACAATGAATATGCACAGCATGCGGTTAAGAGATTATCCTAATGTGTGTTTCATTGATGTCCAAACTCAGAGACAGATTCTGTTTGTTCAAGAGCAACGGTGGGCACCCGAAGTGTTAGCACACTGCTGTGTGGGTCCCAGGGGTCCCCTGCCCCTTGAGGTTTTATTCAGATCTAAAAATACTTGAAGGTTCCAACTCGGGCTCAATGCACTCTCACTAATAATAATGAATTACAACAAATACAGTGATATAAAAACTCCCTTTTGTTGAGTGCTTACCAGATCCCAGGCACTAAGCACTTAGACATGACTCCTTTGGTCCCCGCAATTGCCCAATGAGGTAGGTGACACTCCTGTCCCCTTGGTAGAGATGCAGAAAATAAGGCACAGAAAACCTCTGTAACCCGCTCTATATGGCATGGTTAGGAAGTAGGAGAGCAAGGATTTGAACACAGACAGTCATGCCTTAAATTGACTATGTGCTTGCACTAGGGACCTCACAAAGATTGATTTATTCAATCCTCACTGCAACTTTATGAGGAAGGTGCAATTATTCCCATTTTACAGATGAGGAAACAAAAGCATAATGATGAATAACTTACTTGCTTGAGACCCCAAAGCTGGTAAGTGGTGGAGTATTGGCTTGGCCACCACATGCCAGAGCTTCAGAAATGTGGCTTTGCCCCAACCTCATGCACAGCTGAAGCCTTTGATTTCCACCTTGGTTTTCTAGAGCTTCATGGGACCTCTGAGCCCTAAAATGAAGCCAGTTTATTTCCTCACTGGCTCACTCCCAGATGGCTACTCCTCTCACCCCTAGGATTTGCCATGGGCTCTACATTCCTGGAATATAACAATATGCCTTCAGCACTTCAAATTCTATTTTCCAAAGCATGTTCCATGTGATAATTCACTTAATTATTCACTCCAAGTCATCCAATGAGGATAAGAAAGGTTGGGATTGGTGGCCCTTTCACTGAAGAGGAAGCAGAGGGTTCGGGGGACAGAGCTCTTCCTCTCGGTCACACTGCTCATCAGACAGAGCCAGGACCAGAACTCAAATCACTGATTTTCTTTGGCAATGCAGATTTTCCTGCTTGCTGCCTTTCCTATTGGAAAAAACTGATCTCCCCTAGGTTCCTCCACGAATTTTGTTCAATGCCTATAATCTGATGTCTCCCATGTCTTGATGCTTTTACCCCTGGAAAAGTTGGGAATGGTTGTTTGTCATCTTCTTGCCCAAACTTACATATCCAATTGGAAGGAGGGCCCCGAGCTCAACTGCTGTAATTTCTTAGAAAGACTTCTACATGCTTCCTTCAAATTCCTAGCATGCTTTTGAAATAGTGTGTGCCGTTTTTCTGTATCCTTACCCCATTTCACAGCTGCTGGGCTGTAAGACCACGCTCTGTGTCAGCTCCTGTCTACTGTGAGTAGAACACTGTGCCCACAGAGGTTGGTTTTCCCATCTCTAAAGCAGTTGATGAGAATGACAACAGAGGCCAGGAGATCAGCCAGGGATTGGATGACCTAATGAAACATCCTTCTCATTCTGTTGTTGAATTCCTATACAACATGATGCTTTTTACTTAGAGTATGTCTTGTTCTACACGTCATCCCCTCTCAAATTATGTTGCGATCTTCACCCCTACCCCAAGCACAAGTATGAAACCTGTTACCAAGATGCTGGGACTCAACATTACATAGTCGAGTAGCGGGTAGACAAGCCAAGTAGTCTCACTGGGAATGGGAATGAGGGCAAGGGTCATTTCTAAGTAGAATATAAAGTAAACAAAGAGATATTCTGAGCTGAGAAAATGGATTTCATACCCTGCTTGCCAGTATTTGTAAATCCCATTGCAAAGACTGTGTTCTTCTTTGAGAATCAACAGTGGTGTACTGGGAATGGCCCTGAACTTGGACTCAGAAATTCTGCCTTCAGGTTGCAAATCCTACCCTCAATGGCACTGGGACAAACCACGCTCTTGACCCCAATGCTCTTATCTATGAGGATCTTTTACAGGAAAGAAACACTTTTTCCCTTTCTCTCTGAGCCAAGTGAGCCCAGGGCCTGACCCACAGTCTGAAGACTTATTCTGAGGTGATTATGGATGTGCTTACTGTTTAATTTCTATAAGGACAGTGCTGTGCTCTGCCTTTTTTTTTTTTTTTTTTTTTTTTGCTCTTGAAAGAAAGGAAGAAGCAAAAGGAAAGAGAAAAAAGATGCCGAAGGTTGAAAGGTATGAACATTTTATGTAAATGAAACCCAGCTCTACCCCGACCCACCCATAACGGTGTGACAGATAGAGGGGGAAACCAGCCACACAAATTTTCTGCCCTGACCAATCCCTACCTCATTGGTGAGTTTCCACAATTTAATATTTTTCATCATGAGAAACCTTTCTAGAAGCTTTTCAAAATCAGTTTTAAAATAAATGCAAAAAGAACATAGTTAAAATCCTTGTAGGGCAGTGTTTCATTAAAAATCCAAATTTATAAGACTGAAAGAGCTGGAAAATTGACAGGAAAAAAAAAATGACAAGAAAATACCTGAGCACTATTTTATATATGTGGTTGAGCCTTGAAAAATGTAGAGGTTGGGAGTGCTGACCCCCTTTGCCATCAAAAATCTTCATATAACTTTTGATTCCCCGGCACCTTAACCACTAACAACTGACTGTTGACCAGAAGGCCAACTGATAACAAATAATTGACTAACAGAGTTTTCATGTTATGTCTTATATGGTGTACTCTTACAATAAAGTAAGCTAGAGAAAAGAAAATATTTTTATGAAAATCATAAGAGAAAAATACATTTACAGTACTGTCCTATACTTATCGAAAAACATCCCTGCATTAAGTAAACCCACACAGTTAAAACTTCTGTTATCCAAGGATCAACTACATATAAATGTATATAACATATATATTATATATTTTGTAGGGCACAGTCCTTACCTAAGAAAACAGTTTTATTCCAAAAGAGTTTGTAAGAAAGTTGTGTGGCATTCAAAACACATTTTCTGTTTTAACAAAGGCAGCAATGGTTAGGTGTACTGTTTAGAAAACCACAATAGCTTATTGGACCCATAGTTAAAACTGTGTAATGATACAATCAATGATAAAGAAAATAATACAAGTTAATTTATTGAGTACTCACCACGTGACAGGACTGTGCTAAATGCCTTCCGTACTTAACCTCATGTCCCGATAACCTGCAAAGGAGGTGCCTTAGCCTGGTTACAGGTAAAGAAAACAAGGGTTGGGAAGTCAGGTAACTTTACCACCTCACAAAGCTACCAAGTGGCTCAGTGAGCTTTTGGAGCCCTGCCTGCCTGACTTGTGTTTGAAACACCGCATTACTCTTCTCTGAGGTTATCAGATTCTATACGATTCTCACCTCCTTTCCTCTAGCCCAAAAGAGAAGGTATTTTCCATTGGAGGTCTCCCTTCCCTATGGCCCTCAATCCCTTTCCCTCTTGCCTCCTTAGGAATTTACTGCAACAGATGTCTCCTCTGACAGTTTTTTCTGTAACTCCTGTCTCTACGGTTATTTGCCATCAACCTACGAGTCTGCTTAGATGTCTTTCATCCCAAACAACCAACCTAACTTCCCTTGGATGTTTGTCTCCTTTAGTTTGTGATCTCCCTCTCCTTCCTTCCCTTCTCAGCCAGGATTCTTCACCACTGCCTCTCCTCCCATTAGCCTCACACCCTTGTCATCCTATTTCCACTGTATGGGTCCCTGAGCCAGCTCTGGCTCTGGTCCCTACTGACTACTCTGTTGCCAGCCCCAGGGAGCACCCCCACAGTCCTCACCTTGCTAGTGCTGCATTTAACTGTGAGCTCTGTGTGCTTCTCCCTCCCTCTGGACCCACAGCTTTCTGTGGACAGCACTGGCTTTTCAGCTGTCCTCCTGGCAGCCCCACTTCTTTGTGGCTGCTTCTCTACTTTTACTACATTGTCTCCTACTCTCACTGCCTTGTCATTGGAGGCATTGCCCCAGAATCTCCTCATTCATATATCGTTTCAACATCCATTATTCTGCCCAAAACTCCAAGGTCTGTGTCCCTAGTCCTAAGTGACACTAATTGTCTGCTGGATAGCCCCAGGTAAATAGCCCACAGTCACCTCAGAGAACCAGACCTCAACTCCTTACTCCCCCTCCACACTCCTACCACCTTCATCTCTGTTTTGGTGGAAACCAGCATCAGCCACCTAGTATCCAAGCTGGAATCTGAAATCATTTCACCTCCCACCCTCCTCCTTCCCCCACTGGCCCCACATGACAGCCCCACTAATCTATCCCAAATTTGTCACCTTCTCGCCATCCCTAATGGAACACCTTTGTCATCTGGTTCCTAGGTCATTGTCACAAAACAATCTTCTTATGTCCTGTTTCACCACTCCCAGTCCTTCTGCCATCATGCCTCTGGGAATGAAGCAGAAATTGGAATGCTTAACTTTCTTGTGGAAACCCCGTTAGAGCACCGCCTTCCGTGCTCATTAGCAAGGAGGCCCACCTGTGACTTGTCTCCGCCCTACCTCTCCAGTCTCGCCACTCACCGGGATGCTTCTGCAGAGAGACTCCTAAAAAGGACCCGATTAGTGTCCTACACACAAAAGTGCTTTTGCTCACACTATTCCTCTCCATAGAATGTCATCCCCTCCCATTTGAAACTCACTCATTCTCCAGTACATTCCTCAGCAATCATATCTTCCAGGAATTATAACCACACTTTCTCATGGTGGAGAGAAGCCCTTCCCTTATACTCTGATAGCATCAGCTTTCCCCCCTACCACCACAACCAGCATGCTGTCCTGTAACTACATCTCTTCTTGCCTGTCCTCCCGGACAGTATGTTCACTGAAAGCAGAAATCCTGCTTTGCTCATTTCTGAATTTCTCGTGTTTAGCAAGGGATATACACACCACTGAGTGGGCGCTGACCTCGATTAGGTTTGTGAAGTTAACCTCAAGCTGGGATTTGGGGAATGAAAACTGATTCATGGCAGTTGCTTCAGTAGGGTGAGAAGAAGCTAAGCTAGTTTGGGAATGTCCCATTTGGGAGAAAGGACTCACCCAACACCCCCACCCCCACCCCCGCTGCCCAGGCTGTGGCAGGGTCCAGGGTGAGGCCAGATTATAGCCACACTGCTACGACTACTCAGATCCATTGGGGGAACCCAGAGGAGGGCGCCTACAAAAAGCTGTCCTCATTGGGAGGGGAAGTGAGTCTTCTCAACTGCTCTGCGTCTTTCCTGTGTACTTTTTGTTTGAAGGTACAATGCATTTTGTCTGCCAGGGGATGTCCCTCATTGCTAGTCCAGACTCTGTCTTGGAACATGACCCCAGCATTTGGCCCCCTGGTCAGTAATTAGGAGTGCCTGTTTCACGTCTTGAGGAAAGCAGCTCCTTGCAATCACTTCTGTGCCACTTTGTGCCTGTAAATTAATCCATCAAGAAGATGGTGTTTCCTCACAGCTCTTAAGGGATTCACACCGCTTATGCAAACTCCTGGAGGCTTGAGTCTGAGTTTAGATGCCCTAATGAGTTCAGGAGTAGAGCTTTTTAACTGGCAGGCCTACATTTGCATATAGAACGATGTTGGCGGGGGCAGCAGTGGGCTCTCGGGTCTGCCATTCCCTCAAGTGGCCCTGTGTCCTCACACTAAGAGAGGGAGACTCAAGTGCTCTGTGAAGTTGCCTGAACCCTGCTAATTCTCCATTTTCATTCTGTGGAAGGCTCCCCTGAATCTGTGTAGATTGGACCCACCTCAGCCTCTCTAGGATGCATTTCCTCATTCCTTCATTGAGTCATCCATCATCATTACTATCACACACCTGCTCTGTGCCACAAAGCCAGCAGTCACAGAAGGACAGGACTCTACCAAGGGAGGGGCTGACACCCAGGCTCTACCCTTTATCCAGACAATGCTTATAGGCATCTAGCCCTCGTCCCACATTTACCGAACAGTGGAGGTCAGGTGTAGCAAACAGACGGCACAGCTTTGGGACTCATTCTCATAATGGTCCTGGAAGGTAATGTTAGTGGCACGCAAGTCGTGATACATCTGCTCTTCCTCGGGTAGATGGAGAAGTGGAGTAGAGTGAAAATGCATGGTTTTAGAGTGATCACATCTAACTCTCCCCCTTTATGTGACTTTGGGCAAGATAGTTCACCCCTAAGAGCTTCAGATTCCTCAACTGTAATGAGAGAATAATGGTATTTCATGGGCTTGTTCCTAAAGATTCTGAGAACTAAGGTAGGTAAAGTTCCTAGCACAGTGTTCAGTATCCAGTAAGTGTTTACAAATGTTACTCTCCCTTCTACACCACAGTTTCAGGCCCTTTGAAGCATACAGAGATGACTAAGACAAGATCCTAAGCTATGTGCCGACACACAGCTTACTAGATACTTCAGTTAACAAGGATAGTCTGTGTTAAACACCAGGAGAGTCACATCCTCAGGAAGTTCAGCAGGAGAGATGAGAACAGCGAGAGTAAAGGTAAAGCTACAGAGAGGAGCTAAACAGATAAAAGAGAGATGAGACAGGTGGTTGGATGGATGGATGGACAGATAGATAAACTGATGGATGATAGATTGATGGAGACAGATAGACACACAGACTTGTGTTAGAAAGGCTCCCGTTATTAATGTGGTGAATGAAAGGGATGGCTGCTTAAATGGCTTATTAAAAGCCATGAAGTTGGAATGCCTGGGTCACCTGGGTGGCTCATTCTGTTAAGCATCTACATTCAGCTCAGATCATGATCTCAGGGTCCTAGGATTGAGTCCTACATCAGGCTTCCTGCTCAGTGGGGAGTCTGCTTCTCCCTCTCCCTTTGTCCCTCTCCCTGCTCATGCTCTCTCTCTCTCTCAAATTAATAAATAAAATCTTTTTTTAAAAAAAGGCATGAAGTCACAACACTCAATGGAGGGTATCATCCACATAGAAGGTGGATAAATACAGTAAAAAGGCGATAGTAGATGCAGTAATTCAGCAGCAGATGGCATAGAATCAAAGGATCCCATGGCTGAGCTATCAGCTAACCCACTTCCTAGTCTATGTGGGAGTCCTTTTACAGCATCCTACCTTGAGTACTCTAGCCTCTGTGCGAGCAGAGAGCTTGCCACTGCCCCTGCTCTGGAGAGGGCATGTAATCTGTATTGATAGTCTGCTCGGTGTCATGCTTCTCCTAAACATTATCCCAGATCCCCTCGAGTGTCCTTGAGGAAGACATTATTATCCTCATAGATATCCTCTATCCTTATAGAAGAACATACTGAGGTACACAAATCTAACAGCCAGTGAAGGGACCCAGAATCCACACCAGGTCTTTGGGGCTCCAAAGCCTGCTGAGTCTGCCGAGCATATTTCTATTCTAGAAGAGACAGCTCCTGAGGTGTCAGTCTTGTCCAGCCTGAGAACTCTCCCCTCAAAAGCCCTTCTTACCAATAAAGAAAGGTCTTGCCCACTTCCCAATGACTACAGGACTCCTATTGCTTGCTTTTTTTTTTTTTTTAATCTGATACTTAGGACAGTCCATTGTAAATCTCATTTCTGTTGAAATTATGTTTTATAAATTCTTTGTTCTTTCTTTAAATTAGAAAGAATTATCAAAAGCTTATGGAAATTTTAAAGACTTGCTCTTGCTCTCATCCATGCTGACCTGAAAAAAAGTCTATTATCTGTCCCATTGCACAATGCAATGTCTTCCCTACAAAAGATGTATTAGTGTCTTTAGCTATTCAAGGGATTCAACTGACTGAGCGTGGTTGGGTCATTGTAACTTGATTTATCTGACTCTTAAAGATTGTCCTTGATAGACTCAGGGCCTGTGTAGGGACCAACTAGGGAACTTCTCTAGGAGTCATGTCAACTGACCTTCAGAACTGAGAAGGCATTAGATGATGTTGTCACATTTTGTTAAGCAAAGCTCCAGAAAGCAAAATGCCTTTGACTTAAAGGGATTCAAGATTATGGTACATTCTTCATATTCTCCTTTGCAGACCTCTGTTGTCAAGGCCTGAGGTAGCCAACAAACTTAGCAAATTTTTATTGCAAACCTACCACATTTCAGATATTGTGGAAGACACTGAGGGTGTAAAGCTTAGAGCCATTTCTTCCAACAAAGAAACTCCGATGTGCAGGCAAAAACAAAAACAGAAACAAACAATAAAATGGCCTACTTAGCAACTATCTTTTTTAAAAAAATTAACATATAATGTATTATTTGTTTCAGGGGTACAGGTCTGTGATTCATCAGTCTTAAACAATTCTCAGCGCTCACCATAGCATATACCCTCCCCAGTGTCCATCACCCAGCCACCCCATTCTTCTCACCCATCTCCCCTCTAGAAACCCTCAGTTTGTTTCCGAGATTGAGTCTCTTATGGTTTATCTTCCTCTGTGGTTTCATCCTATTTTATTTTCCCCCTCCCTTCCCCTGTGATCCTCTGCCTTGTTTCTCAGATTCCTCATATCAGGGAGATCATATGATAATTGTCTTTCTCTGATTGACTTATATTGCTTAGCATAATTCTCTCTAGTTCCATCCGTGTCATTGCATATGGCAAGATTTGGGGGTTTTGATGGATGCATAATATTCCATTGTATATATATACCACATCTTCTTTATCCATTCATGTGTTGATGGACATGTAGGTTCTTTCCATAGTTTGGCCATTGTGGACATTGCTGTCCACATTTGGGTGCACGTGCCCCTTCAGATCACTACATTTGTATCTTTAGGGTAAATACCCAGTAATGTAACTGCTGGGTTGCAGGGTAGCTCTATTGTCAACTTTTAGAGGAACTTCCGTACTTTTTTTTTTTTTTCAGAGTTTTCCAGAGTGACTGCACCAGCTTGCATTCCCACCATTAACAACTATCTCTTGTAAGTGGTGAGCACAGGTATTATAATAATCTGAACAAAGTGATGTAGGAACACAATCAGTATTGGGATATTCTCTGCAACATGTGCAGTATTACAAATTCCAGGGTCTATTTGAATACCTCCAAGTCACAGTGTCCTCTGTACTCCACAAAACAGTTTCTTTCTTTGAAGGACAATCTAAGATACTGGGGTAGAATATAGGCCCTGGAGCCATACCATTTGGGTGCATTGTTTAAGCTCTCTGTGTCTCAGTTTCCTAAATAATATAGTGGGGCAATAATAGTACTTTTCTCCTTGGGCTATTATGATGATGAAATAAATTAATGCATGTAAGTACGCATGTGAATGTAAGCTACTATTGCTGTGATGAAGAAATGCTAGAAAACCTCCATATACTAGGTTGAAAGCTGCCTGGGTCTAATACTTATCCAGTAGACACAGTGTCATCCCTTCCAACAGACCAACCTGAACCAGGCTCAAGTACTACATGAAAATACTCAAAGCTGGTTGGCTCCATTGCAAAGGAAGGAAAGTTCTGTGATATTCTTTTCTTTTTAAGATTTTATTTTTTTATTTGAGAGAAAACGAGAGAGAGAGAGTCTGCACAAGCAAGGGGGAGGTGCAAAGAGAGAGGGAGAAGGAGACTCCCCACTGAGCAGGGAACTTGATGTAGAGATTCGATCCCAGGACCTTGGGATCATGACCTGAGCCAAAGACAGACACTTAAATGACTGAGCCACCCAGGGGCCCAGGTTCTGTACTATTCTCATCAGAAGAAAATGCTACTCAGCACATGCCAATAGTGATCCTGTTCACTTCCGGTGAAAGATTGGAAGACCCAAAGATGGGGTTTGCTTACTACTTTACTTGGATTTCATAACTAAAGGATTAGGTCTCTACTGAGCAATTTCCATTATGCAAACCCTCTGTTGTTGGTACAACAAGAATTGGAAAGGATCAGTAAAAAACAGTTTCATAGTGTGGGGTTTAGAACTTCAACTCTGATATGTGATTTAAATTTAAATCTGAGCTCTGCCACCTTCTAGATGTGTGACCTTGAGAAAATGACTTAAATTCACTGAGCTTAAAATTCCTCATCTATAAAATGAGATGATAATAATAATGCCTGTCACACAGGGTGGTTGTGGGAAATAAATGAGATGATATTTTTAAGTTACTTGCAATAGAACCTAGAATGTAATAAATACCAAGTTAACATTGAGTCCTTATTAACATCCTGTAAGTTCACAGTCTGATGCAGAGGAGAGACAGAGACAGATGGGTACATAAGAAGCTATGATTATATCTCTGTTGTACACAGGTAGTGTTCAATGGATAAATGCAGAAGACAGTGGGAGAAGATGAAAATTTATTCTTGAGGAGCTCTTGTTGCATTACATGGTTGCAAACAGATGGATAAGAAAGTTTTTTTTCTATCATTCACTAATTCATTCATTCAACAATGCCTTTCGTGTTCCGGGGAGCACGAGGGATTGATCTGCTTATTGGGGAGGGCAGAATTCCCAATAGAGACAACAGCAAAAGGCAAGAGAATAAACAGAATGTCCAAGAAAGAGTAAGAACACCATCATGGAAGGGAAATAAGGTGAATGAGAAAAGCAAAAGGATAGAGTAGCAGAAAGACTTTGAATGCCACACTAAGGAATTTAGACTTTATTCTCTATGCCAGTGGTTTTCACCCAGGGTGGTTTTGCAACATACACCCCTACCCCATGTCTCCACCCACGGGACTTTTGGCTTTGGGGAATATCTGGAGACATTTTTGGTTGTCATAACTGGAAGGATGCTGCTGGCATCCTAGCACGTAGAGGCCAGGGATGCTGTTCAACATCCTATAATGCCTGGGAAATCCTCTCCCCACCCCACCCTGCCGAGGAAAGGTCCAAACAGTTAATGGTGCTGAAGTTAAGAAACCCTACTCTCTGCACTGGGAGGATAGAGCAGGTTCCAGATCTGGAGCAGGTTCTAGATCTGGAGCAGGTTCTAGATCTGGGAGTGACGCGATGAGACTTTAGTCCGATTCCTCAGAAGATGTATGACTGGGGAGAGGCTGGAATCAGGGAGACCAGAGGAGAGGGATTGGGGATGGGTTAGGAAGAGATGCTAATGAGGTATTGCAAGGAGACAGCTGATTTGAGAGACCCTGCAGGGGGACAGCTACTTAATGACATCCCCAGGTCAACAATACTTGAAGGAAATGAGAGCACGTAATGGGAACGCAACACATATTACCAAAGCTGTATTCCCTCCCAAATGTTTTTCAATAGATTGTCAATTTGGGACAATTTGAAACTTAGAGAAATGTTGAAAAGACCGTACAGAGAATTGCCACATGCCCCTCACCCAGTTTCCCCGAATGTTAACACCTTGTATAACCATGGTGCTTTTGTCGAATCTAAATGATAGACTTAATTTAGATTTCACCAGTATTCCCACTCAGGTCCTTTCTCTGTTCCAGGATCCAGTCCAGGACACCATGTTGCATTTTGCTTCATATATATTTTATGTGTATTGGCGGTTTTGTTTTGTTTTGTTTTAAGAAAATAAAGGCATTCCTAATGGTTCAAGTGAGTTCCTCGCTACAAGTTCTGAGCAGACCCAAATGAAGTTGAGACAGCTGTGATTTGGTGACATAGCTGCGGGCTCTGCTTGAAGTTCTCACTAGCTACAACCTGAAGGAATCCATTCTGCAACTGACACTTTATTCTGTCAATGAAATCACTAAATTAAGCCAACATGTAGCTTTAAAAGGATTCCTTTTTTTTTTAATACTTTAATGTATGTATTTATGTATTTATTTATTCATGAGAGAGAGAGCAGGAGTTGGGGGGGGGGGCAGAGGGAAAGGGAAAGAATCTCAAGCAGACCGCCTGCTGGGCACAGAGCCCAGTGTGGGGCTCGATTTCACGACCCTGAGATCTGGTCCTGAGCCACAACGAGGAGTGGGGTGCTTAACTGACTGAGCCACATAAGTGCCCCGAAAAGGTTTCCTTTTAGAAGAATTGAATATCTTTTTTTGAAAATATATTTTATGTATTTATTTGACAGAGAGAGAGAGATCACAAGTAGTCAGAGAAGCAGGCAGAGAGAGAGGGGGAGGCAGGCTCCCTGCTGAGCAAAGAGCCTCATGTGGGGCTCGATCCCAGGACCCTGAGATCATGACCTGGGCCAAAGGCAGAGGCTTAACCCCCTGAGCCACCCAGGTGCCCCAAGAATTGAATATCTTAATGTCATAGTATGAGAGGTAAATTAAAAGAAGGTTCAACTTTTAGGTACTCATTTAAAAAAAATAAATTTAAAAAAAATTTAACCCAGGTTATAAAAATAGGTTAAGCCCTTTCAAACAACCCTCAGTAGCCAATATATGTGCTTAATATTTCTGAAGAGCCCCCCAGTTAGATACCTTTTGTCTCTTCTGCCCTTGCTTGTTAGCTGGGGGCAGCCCCTGGAGAGTTGGCTCAGGGAAGCCAGGTGTGGGTCCCCGACTGCCTCGGGTCCTGCTCATGTTGCCTTCCCTCCTTCCTGCCTTTTCTTGCTACATATCCCTTGGCCTTGGTTCTGGTTCTTCAGGGTCCTGATACCCACCTCAGTTCCTTTACTTATTTTATTTTGACACAAAATTATATTATGAATACACATTTGTTAGAGAAGATTAGAACCTACAAATAAGCCTAAAAGAGAAAATTGAAACTACCCACAGTCCTCCCACTATCCTATCCTGTTACTGTCCTGATGTTTTCTAAAATGCACAGATACACACACATGTAATTCTCTCTAAAGTCTCACATGGTGATAATAACGTAATAAGACTCAGCATTTGTCCATGTACCCAGGCGGCAGAGCTGCAGGATGTCCCATAAAGAAGTACCATTATTATCTGCATCTCACAGGTGAGGAAACTGAGTCATGGAGGCCGGGTGCCTGGCCTCCAATCACACAGCTGGGATGTGGGGGAGCTGGGATAGGAATAGGCTGTCCTGGAGCCTGGCAGGGTGCCAGGACACCACACTGCATATTGTTTTGTTGCCTGCTTCTTTCTCTTTGAAGTGCATGGTGAAGGGGCGCCTGGGTGACTCAGTGGGTTAAAGTCTGTGCCTTTGGCTCAGGTCATGATCCCAGGGTCCTGGGATCGAGCCCCGCATCGGGCTCTCTGCTCAGCGGGGAGTCTGCTTCCTCCTCTCTCTGCCTGCCTCTCTGCCTACTTGTAATCTCTGTCTGTCAAGTAAATAAATAAACTCTTTAAAAAAATGTTAAAAAAATGCATGGTGAACATCTTTCTATGTCAACACATATGTTCTCCTTTTACATTTCTTTATATGTCTGATCTTACACACAATGCTTCTGGAAATACCCTTAGCCATAAGTCGCAGTTATGTACCATCCTGAGTTACTTACCTAGTCTTTCATTGTTTCCTTGACTCCTCAGGACATCTTTGTTTTCACTTCTCCTTCCCAGGCTCTTCACCTCCTTCCTTTCTCCCCGTACCCACCCCCGACTTCTATACACATGTACATGCACACACCCTCCCCTGTCCTCACCTCTCAGCCTGCTCCCTGCATAGCATGCCTCGCCGCACCCCTCCTCTGCCAGTGCACTCCCCTCAGTCCTCCCGTGAGTGGAGGGTGCTGCCTTCAAGATGAACTTGTGGTGAACCTGTGGAGAACTCACCAGGGTTCATACAGATACTCACTTCGACAAATATCTATCGGACGTGCATAATTTACAGAGTATTCTGGGGACACTGGAATATATAGCTCCTCTCCTCCAGAAGCATGCGGTCCCAGTGAATAACTGAAAGGCCTAGAACCAACCAGAATATTAACTATTAATGTACTGTAGGTTCATATTGTATCATATTGTATTGTACGAAGGTGTTTTAATAACACAAAGTGGGATGCAGGAGGAGGCAGCCATGGATGTTGATTGGAAGGCTTGAAGGTTTCCAGAGGAGGTGACCCAATGATCAAATGATTGTTATGTACTTGTTCTGTCTTTAGGGAGTGTCACAGATGGTGACTGAGATCTGAGGGACTAGATCACCCAGGGGTCAGAACCTTGAGCCCCAAATGTCAAGGGGAATAGCCTTAGGATGACAAGCCATACTGGTCTTCCCAGGACTGAGGGGTGTTCCCCAGGACATAAGACTTTCAGCGCTCAAACCAGGAAAGCTCCAGAAACAAGGATAGAACAAGTTGGTTACCCTAAACAGCAGAGAACAGTAGAGAACAAACGTACTGCCCTCAGGCATATCCTAGAGAAGAGAGACAGACCACCCAGTAGTAAAGAAATGAAAGAGTAAGTGCAATGGAGAAACTGAGTCTGGGTAAGAGGATAGGGAGGGACCTGAGTGCTAGGTCTCAGGGGAGTGGCCTACATTAGATTGTATAGCTGGGGAAGATCTTCAGATCCATTGTCCTTCAAGCAGAGATGGGACAGCAAGGAGAGAGGGAGTCTTATAGATACCTGGGACCAAACACTCCAGATCAGGGCAATTCAAACAGGGGTGGGGCGGGGTGGGGGGGATAAAGAGCCAGGTGTGGAATCAGGGAAGTGGCAGGAATCCAACCCCACAGGGCCCTATGGGTCATGGGAAGTCCCTGGGATTTCATGTTGGAGCGTTCGATGTATGTTTCATCTGGACCACGCTGGCTGCTGTGTGGGAATAGTGTCAGAGGCAGCCCGGGAAGCAGGAAGACCGATTAGGCGGCTGTTGCCATAATCCAGGAGGGGGAAAAAATATGTATCAGACAGCAGAGGCCTCAGACAAGCCTCAGCTTAACATCAACCCATTCCTCACTCCTACAAATTACTTAACTTCTGTTAACCTTTAATCTTCTTATCTATGAAGTGGGGATTAACAAATTGTGAAAGGTAAATGAAATGATGTGTATGTATGAAAGAGACTTAGCAAAGTGCCAGCAGTCTATTATGAAAATACTAGAATGCCATAGGAATTAAAATGTTAGATCGCTAATCTGATTCTTAAGGCCATTGACTGGCCACACAGAAATCTGAGTGATTATTCAGACAGAAATGCATATTCCTATGCACTGATCACATTCTCATAGCTCTGTAAGTGTATGTGCCCTCCCTTCCGATTGCAAGCAAACACATGAACAATTGCTCATGGATACTTAGCCCTTGTGTGCTGCTATATCTTTGCTCCTGTGATTTCTTCTGCTCAGGAATTCCTTCCACCCCCCAGTTCTCTTCCACTCAGTCCAGGTCCAAATTTACTTTTCCCGTGGGACCTTCGCTGGGTCCTTTCCTCCAACAGAGTCATTTGCTGCTTTCTCCTTATTTCCTTGCAACTTTGTGCTTAGTTCTGTTATACATTGTGGCCTTTTATGATAGTGGCTTATATATCTATTTTTTTCCTAATAAGAAAAAGGGGAGTGCTTGGTTCTTCTTGAATTTTACAAGGGGCCACCATTCACTGTGCTGCTCATTTCTGGCCCAGAGCCGGAACTGAAGAAATTCCTCCTAAGTTGACCTGGAAATAATTGTTTTCTGTACGTGGTCCATGACATATGGCTAAGGAAAACCAAAACAGCATGCTGTTGGGGGGGAAAGGGCGGGTCTGCAGTCAGACCCCTGAGAACGAAACTAGGTCCCATACTTAGGGAGTGGTGTGGCCTTGCCTAGCTCAGTTCACCAGTGCTGTCCAAATTCCCCCCAAATGGGGTGTTAAACAGCAATCCTGTGTTGTTTCACGCAGTGCCTGGGGGACAGGAGTCTGGGAGCAGCGTGGCTGGGTGGTTCCGATGTACAATCTCTCAGGTTGCTGGAGAGATGTCACCCAGGCCTGTTGTCCCTTGAAAGCCAGATGAGGCTGGAGGACCGGCTTCCAGGCTCACTGTACAGGTTCTCATGTCTCCCATGGGGCTGCTCCGGGTGTAGCAGCTGGCTTCCCCCCAGAGCAAGGGATCTTAGGGAGACTCAGACAGACAAGAGGCTGCGGGGGTTTATACCCCTATCTCAGGAGTGGCAGACCTTATCTTCTGCCACATCCTGTGGTCACACAGCCCAGGCCCGATCCGCCATGGATGAGGATTGCTGGGCTATGTGAATGCCAGGAGGCAGATGTCATCGGGCTCATCTTAGGGGTGGCTGCTGCAAATAGGGATGCGAATTATCCCAGTGAAAAAGAAAATGAAAATCCAGGTTCTTAGTTCTTCCATCTTAAGGGATTCTGATGAAGTTTTAGAATATAAGTGAGGTTCTGTGGGGTGAGATCCAGAGCCGATGACCAAGAAAGAATTCTTGAGACATCTTTGGCACAAAATGGTGGTTTATTAAAGCACAGGGACAGGACCCGTGGGCAGAAAGAGCTGCTGCCCCTTGGATGTGAGGAGTGGTCCATTACATACTTGCAAGTTGGGAGGGGGTCAGGAATGGCATTAAGTCTCTAAGAAATTTTGGAAGCAAGGTTTCCAGGACCTTGAAGGGCTAGCTATTGTTGGGGAAAAGGTTATTCATTACCGGTAATAAAACCTTTGTCCTGAGACCCTTTAGCTGTTTATCAGTGGGCCGTGTGCTTGGGACTGATTGTCAACACTATCTTGGAGGGTTTAGAGATAAAGTTTCCAAAGGAATTGTTAAAGAAGACTTATAGCATACTGGTTAAGGGTAGAGGTCGGTCAGGCTAGGATTGCCCTTTGTCCTTAGCAAAGCCTTAAGGTGGAGGTAGTGGAGTCCCTACAGGAATGTCACTCTGCCTGTTTCAAGGGCTTGTCAGTGGGAAAGGAAATTTAATAATTTTTCTTCTGCCTCTGTTTCCCACATCAGTTCTGATGGTCTCCCATTACCTCTGGATAAACCCAGGGTCTCTGGCCAGGGACACAAAGTTCTCCAGAACCCAACTCCTGTCTAGTTTCCCAGCCACATCCCCCCTCTTACATGGTGGTGGGAAGGCAAACTGGTGCAGACGCCCTGGAGAACAGTGTGGCGTTTCATCAAAAAGTGAGAAAAGAACTATCCTATGATCCAAAAATGGCACTACAGGTATTTACCCAGAGTATGAGAGAATCTCCTGATTACACCCTGGACACTTCCATTCACCTGTGTCTTGCCCACCATCTGCCCTGCCCCAGGACATTCTCAACTCTATCTCCATTTGTTCCCTCTTGCATAGTCCCCCCCAGCCCCCGCCCCAGGATCTGATCCCATCCCTACAAAAACACTGATTCGAAGGCGCACATGTACCTTAATGTTTCTGGCAGCATTATCAACGGTAGCCAAATTAGAGAAATGGCCCAAATGCCCATTGACTGACGAATGAATGAAGAAGAAGTGGCACATATACATACAATGGAATATCATTCAGGATAGAATAGGAGGGAGGAAATCTGGCCATTTGCAATAACATGGATGGACCTGGAGAGGGTTATGCTGAGCAAAATAAGTCAGTCAGAGAAAGACAAATACCATATGATTTCACTCATATGTGGAATTTAAGAAATGCTGAACTTGGTGGGGGAGAGAAGAGAGGTAAACCATAAGCCAGAATCTTAACTCTAGAAGACAAGCTGAGGGGTGCTGGAGGGGAGGTGGGCCAGTAATGAGTACTAAGGAGGGCACTTGTTGTGATGAGCCCTGGGTGTTGTATGTGAGTGATGAACCACTAAATTCTACTCCTGAAACTAATATTATACCACATGTTAACTGGAATTTAAATAGAAACTTAAAACAAAACAAAACAAATCATAAAATTTGAAAAAAAAGTAGCCGTATGTCTCATAAATCAAAGTGTTGCTCTCTTGATGCAAGGAGCACTGGGTATGATGTAAGACTGTTGAATCACTGACCTCTACCTCTGAAACTGATAACACATTATATGTTAATTAATTGAATTTAAGTTAAGGAAAAAAAAATTTTTTAGGGGCACGTGGGTGGCTCAGTGGGTTAAGCCTCTGCCTTCCGCTCAGATCATGATCTCAGGGTCCTGGGATCGAGTTCCGCATTAGGTTCTCTGCTCAGCGGGGAGCCTGCTTTCTCCTCTCTCTCTGCCTGCCTCTCTGCCTACTTGTGAGCTCTCTCTGTCAAATAATATCTGTCAAATAAATAAATAAGATCTTAAAAAAAATTTTTTTTTAAAGTGTTGCCCTGCCTGCTGGAGGTGGGGCTCACAAAAGCCACCCTCATCACAATGGTCTGGGGAAACAGGATTTAACTAAGCTTCTCCAAGGCTCAGTTTCTCTATCCACAAAATGGGAAAAACAAAATCTGTCTGAAAGGATTAGATGAGGTACTATCATGGCTTTTTTTTAAAAGTCCCTAGGCTGGGACTTGGCACATAGTAGATGTTCAGTAAATGTGTTAAGCCCGTGCTGGCAGACACACGTTTCACTTCTTCTTGCTAACACTTTGGGCCTCTGAGTTTTCCACAGCCACCACCATAAGCACCTAAATGTGTCATCTGTTTATTAGGGTCTGCCCTCCCTAATTAGGCTCCATGCTGGAAAACTAATTAGGCCTGGGTCTCATCTGTTTGGGTTGATGTCAGCTGTTTTCTTCCCCATCCCTGGAAGCGCTGGGCTCCCTGTCAACGTGCCCAACTTCACTCTGAAGGGAGACTTTCTTCTCATTTCTCACCTCACGTAGCTTCATTATTTACGTACAATTCAGAGATGATCTTTGGCCTTTTAAAATTACATTTATTTTTATTGTCTTCCATAATCCTTTCATATTTTCAATTACCCATTCATTCATTTGGAAGTAGATTCCCCCCCTTTGGCAGAAAAAAAAAAAAAACAAGTAATTTTACAAAGTAGCTCAAAGGTTTCTCTTCCAAGCAGAATCATTTCGGTTCAGCATTCTTTCCCCCGGTTTCTCACAGAATTTATAGAAGAAAGGTAATTTCTTAGTTAACAAAAGATATCCACTTTTCTCTCTTCCTTGTCAGCTACGCATGCAGGGACTCAAAATAATTTGAAATCATATATTATTATTTTTGCCACAGCTTTGAATGGTAGCAGAAAATAGTCTTTATAAAATAAGTGCTTAAATCAGCTACTTTATTCTTTCAGTTTTATAATTGAATTCCTTACTTCAAATCTCGAAAAACAGCCCCCTCCTGTTTTCGATGTTATTTTATTTTAAAGCTTTTTAGTGACTTTATTCATTTGTTTGTTTTTACAATTCATCTCATCATCCAAGGCAACAATGGGGTGGTGAAACGTTCATTCTCATATATTTCTTGAAGAGAATCAGCATTCTCATCATTAATTAGACATTCTCAGTCCCCCTAGACTGAACTAGCGTTGACTTCCTGCTGACATCTCCCCAGCAAGTGGATGCAGCCCTTGCACATTTGAGGACAGATTAGCTGAGGTCTGAGAGAAAAGCACGAGAAGAGAAAGATTTGGGAAGTTCTCAAGGAAGGAAGGTATCACAGGTGGGATGCTAAGGCTGCAATTTTGAAGCGAGACTTTGGAAAAGGCCCTTCCCCTATGTTCCCAGCTGTATTCTGAGCACGCAGCGAATAACGCGCACAGGGCTGATGCTATTTAGGTCTTCATGATGGAGAGTGGGAGGCAGGTTGGGCCCAAAGGGAGCCCCAGTCCTAGTGAATGCAGACTCCATATTGTTTGCTGGTCTGCCCCACTCATACTATAACCTGAGAAGAGAGAGGGGAAGTCACATTCCCGAGGCAGTCGGTGTAGCGCTAGACCTAGAACCCGGATGTGCCCCTGGCCCAGGGCTCTGGGCACTCAGCAGACTGCTCTCCACCCTTTTGTGCTGAGTAATGGTGCTTGGCCCAAGTCAGAGCAGGTGCTAAGGGCAAATGCAGCCCCACGCGTCCATCTCCGGCACCTCATTTCCGCAGCTCACATTTCTTCAACCTCTAGAGCCAAAGTGGGGTGGGGAGGATAGGGGAGGCCTGGGGGACTGAGAGAGCCAACTCCTCACAGCTCACAAAATCTCCAGGAAGGCAGGAAGCTGGGAATGTCAGCTGCTCAGAAATACATGGGGCTATGGGGCCCCAAGTGGCTCAGCCATTAAGCGTCTGCCTTCAGCTCAAGTCATGATCCCTGGGTCCTTTGATGGAGGCCCGCATCAGGCTCTCCCTGATCAGCAGGAAGCCTGCTTCTCCCTCTTCCTCTCCCCCTGCTTGTGTTCCCTCTCTCACTGTGCCTTTCTGTCAAGTAACTAAGATTGGTTTTTTTGTTTTTGTTTGTTTTTTGTTTTTGTTTTGTTTTTTTTTTTTTAATAAGAAAGAAAGAAATACATGGGACCAAAGGGAAACAGCATAAAAGCCAGAGGTAGAAGCAGGAGCCAGGCCAGGACAGAAAAGCCATTGCCAGACTGTCCGGTCACCCAGGATGAACTGAAATCCCCTCATTCAGCTGCATTTCCTGAGGCTAGTACCAGAAGGCTCAGGATACAAGATCTGTGGTGACCAGGAAGGTGCCTTCAGGGAGCTCACAGTCCAACGAAGCAGACAGAGAAGTAAATTGTACACCACAAGGTAGGTGTCACGTGCAAGGGTAGAGCTGTGGTTTCCACCCTCACTGCGCTTGAGAAGCGCCCGGGAGATGTTTTTAGAAAACAGCAATGCCTGGGCTCTATCCAGATTAATTGAAATCAGTTCTGGAAGATGGAAAGTTAATTTTTGTTGTTGTTGTTGTTTTAATCTCCCCAGATGATCCTGGGATACAGTGAGGGTTGGGCGTCACTGTAATAGAGGAAAGCCCAGGGTAATTCGGGGACCACTGTCTCCAACTGGGATGATCATAGCCCTTGAATAACCCAGAGAACATCATAAAGATAGATTCTCAGACCCCATAAGGACCTGCTAAATCAAAATTGCAAGAGAACGGAAACCTGGAGTCTCCCTTTTGAAAGAGTTCTAAGATGATTCAACAGACTAGATATCACTCTGGCAATCACTGCTTAAATCGAATCTGTCCAGATATATCATGTGAGCCCTATGTGAAATTCTGCATTCTCTGGTAACCACATTTTTAACAGCTGAAAGAAATAAGTAAGTTATATATACACTATATACAAAATATTATTTCACCGTAGGATCAAAGAAAAAAATATTACTTAATTACTTTACATTTTTCTTTCTTTTTTTTTTTAATCCTCATACTAGTTCTTTGAAATCTGGTGTGTATCTGACACACAGAGGTCCAGACCACACTGCCCGCTTGCCAAAGGCGGCTCTGTGTGTGGTTCACTTCTGCACCCTCAGTACCCAGCGACAGGCCTGACACGGCAGAGGCGCTACTCTGGGACTAGGTCTGGGAGTCTGTATCCCAGACAGTGGAAACCATGGGAACAGAGGCATGGAGGGATAGAACAATGTGATGAGGGCTGGAGGGGAAAGAAACAGAGATGCAAGCAGTGCAGGAAGTGAGGCTAAGGAGGGAGCAGGGCCCCATTCTGGAAGGGGAGCCCCGAGCAGGACACTTTAAGACTCTTGGATCCCTTCAGCTGTGGCCCTGGTTGTTCTCATGGCCTCTGGTGGCATAGTTTTTCTGTCTTTTGAACATACCACCAGGAATTAAGAATAAATGTAAAGGGCTTCAAATTCACTCCATTATTATTATTATTATTATTATTATTACTATTATAATATTCTAGGAGATCAGAGCTCTAGGGATCCCAGCACTTGTTGTTAGGTTTATTGGTTTATTGAGACATGCCTCAGAGCAGGGTGACTATGTGAGCTTCTTTTTGTTGGGAACCAGAGCTGTAATTAGGGAAGACTTTGCTGACACTGAGAATCTGGTAAGCATATGCCTTTTCAGTTTAATTTCAACTTCAGATTTTGCTGGGGTCCTTCGAAGCCTCACTGTGGGTGCATTAGATTAGATACATTTCAAGACAATAATAAAATGGATTCGAATTACCCCATCTGTTAGAATCCTTTTATAGAAATCTGTCCCGTTTTCTTGGCACTAGCAGATTAACAAAGGTTATTATGCATTAGTTGAGGGATTTGTCACTGGCTCACAGCAAGTTCAGAGACCAACTGTTCCAGTCCTGGGTGTCAGTGATGTATTTTTTTTACATCACAGGACGTGCAACGATGAAAATTGCAGTGCTGGGGCATAGCGGGAGAGATTAAAGCGAGACCACGGTCTTGAGTGGGGCTGGTGCTTGGCGATCGAAGGTGGACAGACCCACTGGTTTATAAAGGGAAGTCAATCTAGAAGGAGGACTGAAGAGCTGATGAAGCAGCTCCCCAACCACAGGTCACCATGCTGTGGAGAGCTCCAAATTTTCCAGAAGTAGCTAAGGGGAGCCACACTAAGCTTGAGTCTTCTCACTCCAAAGTCAAGGCAGAACAGACCCATTTTCATCAGCTTTCTCTTTTAGATTTCATCACAAGATTTCATTTAAGATTCATAAAAGGGCTCTGCTACAACCCACAGAGCTTGAAAAAATGCTGTGTAGACCGTGAGTAGCATTGTGGCTAAGCATCATCGCGACGGATGTCCACCAATATCTAGTAGTAGAATCCCATTAAGAGAAGAGGATTTGCGGTGGTAACTTGAGGCAACCGTGTGAGTAGCACAAGGGATCTAGATCATCCATTGGTTCATGATTCATTCATTCATCTTACAAATATTTTTCAAGCGACCTAGATACAATACTAAACACTTGGAATACAGCTGTAAATAAAGTAGATAAGCTCCTTCCCTGTCCTCATGTTATTTATATTAGAGGATTTAGACAGTAAACATGAACACAAATAAATACATGTTGTTTCTATAGCTTGAAGCTGGAAAATTGATGCAGTACCAGGGAAGGAACACTACATTAGAAAGAATGGTTTGGAAGGGTTTTGCTTATCAGGTGCCCTTCAGCTGAAGGACTTAAAGAAGCCAGGTGGGCAGATAGTTTGGGGACAGTTTGGAGCACAGAAAGGACCTGGCTCACAGAAGACCTTACAGGCTAGTGTATTTTCTAAATACAAAGAGGAGCCCCTGGGAGGTTTTGGAAAGGAAGTCATGATATCTCGTTCACATTTTTCATAGTCTATTTCCTTTAACAGATGGCATTAGGAGGATGGCAAGGGCAAACAGAGCCTTTTCCTAGAGACTGAGTGGTAGGCAGGTTACCAAGCCAGAGACACTGGAAATGAGGAATGCAACAGGATCCCCATTCTTAGAACAAAGACCCCAGGTGAAGTTGAGGCCCAAGGAAAAATCCCACTACCTGGACTGGAACCCAGGGTGAGCTCTCCATTATAAGCCATGACAACTGATGCCCATGGTCAAATATGGCCCAAGCTATGTCAGGATTCTACCTCAAGGCAGAATTGGTGCCATAGCCTGGAGTGGGGTTGAGCTGACAGGTCAAGCTTTTAGAGGCCCTGGGGAGATGGGGTCCGCAGGGCAAGCAGCAGACCAGCCCAGCATTTGGAATAAGAGTACTGTAACGTGCTTTCCTCCACTTTGAGAATGACTCCATGCTGGCAGCCAACACAGACTCCCATCAAATCCACTTTCTCCACAAATTGCATCCACATTTTTGCAATTTGGTGTGTATTGATTTTCTCCGAGGGACCTCTTGTTGAGTTATTTAACTGCCACCTTTGCAAAGGGCAGCAAGTAATTTTCAGTACAGACCCACTTCTTCTGAGAAACTCCAATCCAGGCCAGTCCTATAATTTCATTTCAGAGCACTCCTAGATGATTATATTATCCAAATCTGGGCATTATTGCAGAATGAATGGTTCAACCACGAGGACAAAGAGAGCATTAGATCTTCTTCTCCATCTCAAAATAATTTATCAACAGGAGTGAAAGAACAAGGGAAAAGTACCCAGGAGAAAAGGAAATAAAGTCAAAGACATTTTCTTATGTTTCTTCTTTGAAGCAAAGGTGAGCTGGCCAGTGTCCTCAATATTCACAACAGAATTGGCTTCTCTGATTTTGTGTGGGCATTCCTCGGATGCTTTGGCATTTCTCAAAGGGTCATGTGAAGTATTAGAATCAACGCAGCACTATTGTGGAAGACAGCAACCATTTCTTCTGTCCTTGCTCCGTACCTTAGATAACATCCCACTCTGGAGCCAGTCAGCCTGGGTTAGAGTCTCAGCTCCATCCCTTATAAACTGTGTATAAGCTTTTGGCAACTTATTGGACATCTTAGGGTCTCAATTTCCTTATCTGTCAAATGAGGATAATGGCAGATATTGCTTGAAGGTGTTATTATGAGGATTAAATCAATTCACACAGAGACAGTGGTAACAGAAATGAGTGGCACACGGTAAACATTCAATAAATGTGAACTACTATTGTTGTTGTTAATATTTTCTTATGAGGCAGCATGTACATTATCTCAGTTTTCCCTCTCAGCTTCGCAAAAAGGACACTTTTATTCCCCTGTGAAAATGAGGCTCAGGGAAGTTATGTGAGTTGCCCAAGTGCCCGATTCAGGAAGCCTGGAGTCTAGCACAGAGCTGTTGGACTCCAAAAGCCATACTGCTTCCCCTAGAAACTCCCCAACACAGCCAACAGGATGGCATAAGTAGAAAGCCTCTTCCCAAAGCAGGCCATGAACTAGATAGAAGAAAAATGTAGTGATTCACTCACTCAAAAATGATATGTGAGTGCTCTACTTTGGGCTGGTCATATGGCAAACAAAGATAAGCCTTCTGGAGGGCCCTCAAGTGACTTCTAGACCAATGGGCAAGATAAATATACCACAATAGAGAACAGTGTGGAAAATGCCAGATGAGGTACGTATGTACCTAGACACAAAAGAACAAAGAGAAAGGACATCTAATCCAACCTACTAGAGTTGGAATCTGAAAGGAAGACTATTAGTGTCCAGAATAATTTCCACTCTCCTACTAGCCCTTCATTAGAGAAGTCATGTTTTGTAGGAAGACTACAAGGATTCTGCCCCTTTAAGAATCTCCACCCCCACACCACTGTCACTCCTCCCCAGCCCTTACCCCATCCCTAGCCCAGAGAAGTACACCGGACTGTTTAAGGAAAAATGTTACCTGGACCCCCACTGATACACAGGTTAAACCTAGATGGCTTCTAAGAGCCCAGCCTTTCAATTATTAGGAATTTTGCAGGCGTTTTGTTAAACAGCCATTAGTAAAAAATAAATTCTAGGAAACTACATTTCAGTAAATTACATTAAGAACAAAGTTAATTGACTTTCGGATGCATCACTTCCTTGTAACTTCAGTACATTTTGCTGATCTCCATGCACTTGGGCTTATTTACCTCTGTTGTATGCATCTGTTGGGAATACTGTATCAAAGTGCCGCTATATCCCTTCCCAACTCCACATCCAGTGATACCATGTTACCAGAATGGAATCAGCCATGATGGGATTATTTACACCACAGAAATAAGCAAGTGCTACAAATGAGGGCTTCATTTCTTTCTCATAGAGCCAGTTGCTAAACATTTACCCATGTACCACCGGCCATCATCCCACCTTTTCCTCCCTGAAGTTGCCTGCCCTGCCCCTCCACTTCTCTTAACATTCACTTCATTTCTTTCTCCTTCAGTGTGTTCACACCAGGTCACTTCAGCTTCCTGGTTGGTCTACACTTTTAGGTTTCAACCTTCTTGTTTCCCTGCTCATAGCCTCCCTTCCTCCCTCCTTCCTCACATCGAACTTCTTTTGGCATAGAACATATTCTACCTGGCCCTGATACTTGGTTTGCTAATTTATGAACTTCCTTTGAGTAAAACAATGTTTCCCATCACCTAGCTTACTAGGTTTTGAGGGATTGATTTGACCATACTGGCTGACTGCTTTAACGGCATTGGGTGTACAGTGACAGAGATCAAGAAGAGGTCCCCTGGTCACCAAAGAACGGTAGGATTCTACACTTGAATCTGGCCCCAGGTCTATTCCTATGCTCTTTCTGTCACCAAGACACTCTCCATGGCACTTGTTAGGGCTTTTTAATGCCTTCTTCGAATTATTTAATTGGATTATAATGCACTAAACATTTGAAAGGAATTCAAGCACAAGTTGCCAGGCTCTCTCTTAATGAACATTCTGTATGTCATTGTTTGCCAAGAAAGTCATTCATTCGATAGAAATCGGGAGGTTGAATGAAGAAATAAAAATACATTATTTTTCTCATGCTCTTCACAGTACAACTACTGTTTGCTCAAGTAATATTTCTGTCTCTTCCTCTCGTCATGTGTGGACTATTTTTCCAAGCATTATAACTCCCAAGCATTAACTCCCCAAATACCATCTGTAATTTCTTTGCATTACATTCTGTCGTGTATTAAAGATTACAAGATCCTACTGGGTTCCATCATAAGCTAAATTTCCACAAATCCTTTCCCCTAAATGTGCAGATGGCATACGTTCTGCCCATAAAATCCATATTGGTTCACATGCAGCATGGAGATTAGAGGAAAATGGTCTTCTGTATGTTACAATTTACATATCATAACATAGGGAGGGTAGAAAAAAAGGGACACAGATTACCAGTTGCTTCCTTTAGTGTATAAGAAAGCTGAGACCGAGTGAGGCTGACATGCTGAATGTTGCACAGTGATTTTCTTTGAAAGTAAATTTTACGAGTAGTACTGTTAGTTTTGTAGGACTCAATATAGTGTTGTTTTCCTAGAGATTTGCACCAAAATATTTGGACATATCCCACTGCTGTGTACCTCGCAGAAGGGTATAATATCTTAGATTTATTCTAGATTCTCTACTAGTCTATGAATGCTCTGATGATACGAGGCTGTGTTAATTACTTACTACTTTTCTAGTATTTGACATAGGGCATGGTGTAAAATAGAGGCTCTATACGTTCATATGTCCAGTAGGCACTTAACAAGTAGATATTGAATGAGTAAATTGTTGTGTATCTGTTTCTCAGAAAGACACATGGAGAAATGGAGCTAGAGATGACCAAACATTGATCTATGGAAATATTTTTATCTCTCAGTGAATGAACAACAAGGAAGAGTGACACTACAATCACAAATGCAGCTTATGATTCTTTATTTGGTAGTTGGATCTTACAAGAGAACAGGATACACTCCAGAGATAGTCTATCTTGGTTTGCCATTAAGCACATGCCTATGTAAGATTTTTATATCTTTCTGATGCATCGAACATTTTCTATTATTATTATGAGATATCTCTCCATCTCTGGTAATACTGTTTGTCTTAAAGTCTACTGTATCAGATATTAATATAGTCATGTTGAGTGTTTGATGTTTAGTGATTACATCTTTTTTCTATTCTTTCCCTTTCTACTTATCTGTGTCATTATATGTAAAGTACATGTTTTTGGTAATGACATATAGTTAGATCTTGCTTCATTATCCAGTCAAACAATTGTGGGGGTTTTTTCATGGTGTTTAGTCTAATTATATTCAACATAATTAAGGAAGAGTTGGATTTGAATTCATCATCTTGGTATTTGCTTTCAATTGTTCTACATGTTTCTCTCTTTCTCCTAGACTTACTGCTTTTGGGTTAGGCAAATACTTTTTTAGTATTTCGTTTTCTCTCTTCTATTGGATTTGGGTATACTTTTTTGTGTTAATTTTTATAACTTGCTGTAGAAATTACCTATACACTGTGATTTATCATGTTCTACTTTAAAATAATATTACTATATATATATATACACGTATGTGTGTGTATATAGATATATAATGCTACTCTGTGAATAATATAAGAACTTACAGCTGTGTACATTTGACCCCTGAACAACATGGTTTTGAACTGCAGTCATCCGCTTATATGCAGACTTTTTTTTGATAAATACAGTATAATACTATAAATATATTTTTTCTTCCTTGCAATTTTCTCTTTATTTTTTGAAGATTTTATTTATTTGTTTATTTGACAGAGAGAGATAGCAAGCAGGGGGCAAGGAGAGTGGCAGGAAGAGAGAGAGAGAGAGAGAGAGAGAGAAGCAGATTACCCATGTGGAGCTCAATCCCAGGACCATGGGATCACAACTTGAGCCAGAGGCAGCTACTTAACTGACTGAGCCACCCAGGCGCCTAAATCTTCCTTGCAATTTTCTAATAACATTCTTTCCTCTAGCTTACTTTATTGTAAGAATACAGAATATAATATACATAATGTAAAAAATATGTATTAATTATTTACATTATCGGTAAGGCTTCTGGTCAACAGTAGGCTTTTAGTAAAGTTTTTGAGGACTCAAAAGTTGTATGCAGATTTCCAACAATGTTGGGCATTGTGCCCCTAACCACTGTGTTTTTCAAAGGTCAGCTGTGATTCTATTCCCTCCTCCCCCCATTATGCTCTGTGTTCTATCATAATATTTTACTTTTATAGGAGCTATAGATCCTACAATATGCTATCATTAATTTTTATTTAAGATGTCATCAGTCTTTTAAAAAAGTAGATGTGTACCTAATTTTAAATGTTATCTCTTTAGTAGCAGTTCCCTTCAGCTTTCAGTACCCATTTTAGCATTTCTTGTAGTGTGATTCTTCGGGGGGGGGGGGATGTCTCTGCTTATAGTTATCATAAAATGTATATATTTTGCTTTGGTTCTTAAAAAATATTTTTACTGAATGTAGAATTTTAGGTTGACAGTATTTTTTGTCATTAAGTGTTTAAAGTGTTCCATTGCCTTCTGATCTCCCATGGTTCCCTGTGAGATTTGCTGTTAATCTTATTATATCTCCCTCATATGTAATACATTTTATTCTTTTTTTCCCCATCTGCTATTTTTAAGATTTTCTCTTTATCTGGCTTCCAAGAATTTAGCTAAGATATGACTAGGTATATTTTTCTTTGTGCTTATTCTACTCGAGATTCACTGAGCTTTTGGACCAATGATTTGCCTTTGGAAAAATCAGACTTGGAAAATGTTTCAGCTAATGATTTTTTTCTATCTCATTCTCTCTCACATAGAAATTAGAAGTCAACCTTTGTGAGGGCAGGAAGTTTATCTTTCCTATTTGTCACTATTTCTACAATAGTAATAAGGTCAGCAGACACTTTCTGAGCAATAAATTAATCAGTGACAGTGTCTGCCTATTTGAGTTTCCCTCAGAATTATGGTGCTTTGAAAGTTTCCACAGGTTCTCCTGGTACAAGCTTGATGCTTAATTTGGTGCTAAGTTAAATCAAAATAATTTTGAAGAACCATGGACTTTTAGATTCTGGAGAGCACAAAATCTGATTTTCTGCTGAAAAGTCCAATGGTACAGCATCTTTTAACACAGCCCTCTCAAATATTCCAGCTTCGATTTTGTATATTTTCCAAAATCTCACAAAATGAACAAATTTTCTAGGTGAGCTCTCCAAGTTTTTTAGATATAATCAGTCCCTACCTACATTAGGTACAGCTAGAGCGATCATCTCTTTTCAAAAAATATCACTTGAACATTTTAGATCAATATATTTCCATGATCACAGTTTTAAAATATCAGGTATACAAAACAACTTTTGATGGAATATTGTAGTCCCATCCCTTCTGCCCTCCCCTCCCCAACCAAGATTTATTCCTCCAATGCAACAAATTTTTACTTTAAGCTTTTTTATTTCTGGTATATATTTTCATGTGCCAAAATTTCCTGCTTATACTATTTTTTCTCAGTTTGACATTTTTGAAATAGTTCATTTACATCTTGTTTTGGTATTAAAAATTCGGGTTTTTTTCCATTACCATGCTCACTTTTTCTCTCCTATCCTCTCAATAATTTTATTTCCCAATTTTGAGTTCTTTTTTTAAAAGATTTTATTTATTTATTCGACAGAGAGAGAGAGAGAGAGAGAGATCACAAGCAGGCAGAGAGGCAGGCAGAGAATGAAGAGGAAGCAGGCTCCCTGCTGAGCAGAGAGCCCAATGTGGGGCTCGATCCCAGGACCCTGAGATCATGACCTGAGCCGAAGGCAGAGGCTTAACCCACTGAGCCACCCAGGCATCCCCCAATTTTGAGTTCTATAAGTAGCTTTTACATTATTATGATTGTATTGCAACTGATGCTTACCTTAGAGCTAATTTATGTATCATGGTTATATTTCCTTTCTCATGTAAATTTCTGTTTTTCTTACAGTTAACATCCACCTCTTTTTCCTATTTGCCATTATTCCTTTATTTATGTCTCTATCTCTTTTTTTTCCAAATACCTTGACCGATTTCTCAAGTATTACCAATAATTTTTCCAAGTAATTACATACAATTCCAAACTCCCCTTCAGTTCCTTTGATCTCACTCCTACAAACCTCCATTCTCCTGCTCCAGTATGGACCAATTAATTGCCGTGCATGATGCTTGGATGTTGTTCTGAAATTCCCCATTACTGCTCTTCTGTGCTGAATTTTCCATTTTCTTGATTCTATATAGTCCTATGTTTCTGGTTTACTGTTCTTATTTTGGAGAAGTACATACTCCTGTATCTTTCTAAGACTGTGTATACAGAAGGTCAAGTTTCTGAATCATTAGATGTTTGGAAATTTTTTATTCTACCTTTATATTTCATTGATGGTTTGGCTATTTGTTGACTTTGGGTTGAAAAAACATTTTCTCTGAACTGCTTTGCTAAGTAGAACTTTGGGTCCTAGAAGGGTGTGAGAGTAGTAGTCACCTGACTACACAGGGTAGGAAAGGGGCTCTGGTTGTCTAACTGTTTTGTATACAATCTTAGCCAAACCGTTTTTTCAGCCTGGAATTTTATCCTGTCTTTCTAGGGACCCAGGGCCTCCAAATCCCAGCCTTTCTAGGAAGGTGTGGGACTAATGGCCTGTCTTCACCTTGATAGTCCTGCTATCAGCACTCAGTGTTTACTCTCTGTCCTGTTAGTTCATTTCTAATCCATCTCCCCCGGAATTCATAATATGCCCTGTATCTGCTACTTCCTCCTCTTTTGTTCTTTGTGTATGTGTTTGTTTCTTCATGTATACTGTGGTTGTCATTTTGGGTTCATGTTTGGGAGAGAATGGAGATAAACGTACCCATATTCAGTTCATTAGGTTTATCTGAAATCCTTTACTGTGTGATTTTCTAAAATGAAGATTTGACCCTCATATCATTCCCAGGCTCCAAATCCTTCAAAGTCTGCTCATAACTTCCAGCATGAGATGAATATGGTTGAGCTTAGCAGAAAAAAAAAAAAAAACACCAAACTTCATGATTAGATGCCTGCCTGCCTGCCTGCCTCTCCAGATTTATCACCAATTGCCTGCATAGATGAGGCCAGTGGGATTGTCTGCCTGCCACCCTCTTTTATGGAATTGCTCCTCTGTCAATACTTCCAACAGCCTGGTTGCAGGCAGATCTGTGTTTTTCCTAAAATTGACCTTGTCCCCTGGTCTGACCTTATCCCCCTGGTGACTGAGTCAGGCTGGGTCCATTAATCCATCCCCTAGACATTTTGAGAACCTGCAAAACTCAGGGGTGACCTGCAAAGCTGTGGTAGCTATGTCGTGTATTTTCTGGATCTGGGAAGCAGAGAAAGCTTGTCTGGAAAGATGAAGGAAAAGACATTCCTAATGGGAGTCTTAATTCTCCGAATCTAGTTCATTTGTGAGTCCTATTTCTACTTTGCTCTTTGTTTCTTGGGTTTTTGAGTGTCACTATGATAAATTTCTTGTTTTGAAAAGTTATAGCTCATAGTTAGTATTCAATATGTATTAGCTACCAGGATTCATGCCCATCTTACCAAAGATGGTGATTTCTTCTAGTTTCTGGAAAGCAACATTACATTTCATGATTGTGTATCTTCCTCATGTCTTTTCTGCCTGAATGTCCTTCTCCCCTTTTTTCTACTATGTAATTCTTTTTTTTTTTTAATATTTGTTTATTTATTGGAGAGAGAGAGAGTGAGAGAGAGAGAGCACGCTCACAGAAGGAGAGTGAGAGGGAGAAGCAGACTCCCTGCTGAGCAGAGAGCCTGATGTGGGGCTGGATCCCATGTACAGGTACCTTTCTACTACATAATTCTTTTTTTTTTTAAGATTTTATTTATTTATTTATTTGACAGAGATCACAAGTAGGCAGGCAGTCAGAGAGAGGGAGAAGCAATCTTCCCGCTGAGCAGAGAGTCCAATCCAGGGCTCAGTCCCGGGACCCTGAGATCATGACCTGAGCCAAAGGCAGAGGCTTTAACCCACTGAGCCACCCAGGTGCCCCTCTACTACATAATTCTTATTGCATACAGTTCAGAGGCCTGTTTAGGACGCTTTTCTTGAATATTCAGTTTGTGTGGGCATCTTTTTCTGTGTCTATCTCTATCCTAGCATTCATTACCAAGATTCACCATTATTATTAATTTGCTCTTCTCTCCTGATCGTGGGCTACTAATAAGAGGAGCTATAGTTACTTTGAACTTATTTCCTCAGTATATGCAAACAACAAAAGAGAAAAACTATGTTCTTCAAGAGAATATACACCCTTCTTTCAACTGATACAGTATAACAATATCTAATACACTTTCCAAATAATATTCTTATTATCCTTTCCTATACGAGAGTAAATCTAAAAACTGATTTTGAGGGTGCCTAAGTGGCTCAGTTGGTTAGGCATCTGACTCTTGATTTCAGCTCAGGTTGTGATCTCAGGATCATGGGAGATGGGGCTTCCCACCGGACATGGAGCCTGCTTAAGATTCTCTCCCTCTCTCTCCCTCTCTCTCCCTCTCCTTGTGCCCTTCCCCCCCTCTCTAAAAAATAATTTAAAAACTGATTTTGTTGTAATTTTAACTATTTTTTTCTAACATTGTAATAAAACTTAAGAATAACAGATTTTAAAAATACCCTCAGAGCTTTCTATATGATATGATATGAACTTACAGAATAAACATCTTAACCCTCCAGGCAAGGAAATTAATTTATTCTCTACCAGTTCAGGAACTCTATCAGAATAGGAACAAATAGCTTAGTAGTGACATGTATAGAATAAGAGAAAGAAAATATCCATTGTCGTCACTGAAAGCAGTGTGGGGCTCAGAGTTATGAAGGAATGGGGAAAAAAAAGAAAATTAACACTCACTGGGGCCCTACTATGCTCTGGTTGCCATCCTGTTTCCATATATGCTTGCTTTTGAACTCTCAGAAATCATCTTGGGGCTCCCAGGTGGCTCATTTGGTTAAGCATATGCCTTCAGCTCAGGTCATGATCTTAAGGTCCTGGGATCAAGCCCTATATTGGGCTCCCTGCTCAGCAGGGAGTTTGCTCCTGCCTCTCACTCTGACCTTCCTACCACTAGTACTCTCTCTCTCAAATAAATAAGTTAAATTTAAAAAATGAACAAAAAAAGAAATCATCTTGACAGGTGGATTAACATAGGTGTTTCCTGCAAAGAAATCAAGATTCAAGAGATAAAATAACTTCCTAATGTCATACGGCTAGTTAGAAGCAAAGTCAGAATTTAACCGAAAGCCATGTCATGTCTTTAAAAACTGATCTTTCCAACTTTACATCTTTAAAAAAAAAAAAAACCACTCATCGGTAATAAGTAGTTATAACTGGATGACAGGAATATGAATCATTAATAATCTCATATTTTTCTCTTTTCTCAGTTTTCTACAGCGAGCATATATTACTTTTACAATAAAAAGTTACATGTTTAAGTATATAAAAAACAAAACAAAACACCAAGTCCCTTGGACCAAAAGAAGTGCTGGGAAATGATACTTCTTTGAACAGCGAAGTGTTCATTATAAGGGTCCTTCTCTTTGCTTTAATGTGCAGTAGGAGATAGGACTTGAGCAATTTCCCCAAATCCTTGCTATTAGTCTCAAACAAGCCTCTAGCTAACCTCTTTCTCAGCACTGGTGTCTGTTCCGTCCCAATTTCATGCCCTCAGAGCCCTCTGGGCTCTTCATTGGGGGGTAACCAGGGACCTCAGTCCACCCGCCATGTCCAGGAGAGTCTTCCAACCCTCTGAGCTCCAGTTTCCTCATCTGCAGATAGAGGTTAGGATACTCACCTGTGGGAGGATTTTCAGAGGTGACGACGTGCCCTGGGACACGGTAGGGACTCCATGTGGCGACAGCAGAGCTGTCGTGGCAGACAGTCTAGTAAGATGCCATGAAGTGTGTCCGGGGCCCCCTTCTCCACATGCTAATCCTGACTCTGTCACTTGTCATAGGATCTTCAGTAAACGCCATACTTACCCTGTGTCTCAGTTTCATCTGTAAATGCACATAAGTATTTGTAGGATCGATGTGAAGAGCAGAGGAGTTAATTCAAATAAAGCCCTAAAAACGGTGCCTGGCCCCGAGTTTGCGGCTACTACAAGCCATGGCAATGGGAGTGGTTATTTGGGGGCTGTTATAACAAAAACTATTCTGAAAACTTCAGAATCATGTTTCTTTATTTGACTGAGCCTTAACTTCAGATGGGCACCTCTCTGCATCCCACGGAGATCGTAGAAAAGCAGAGCTTTCCATGCAGTATGAGAGAAAGATACCGAAGAGATGAACAGCTAACAAGTAAATGAACCAGACGTGGTAGCGACGCTCGAGACATGGAATGGACTCCCTCCCCAGAGCTGCTTCAGATACTGGAGCTGAAGATGTACATACACCAATAAGCTACGAAAAGCTTTATTACTCACGTAGTAGACTCTCTAGGAAGGCTAGGACAGGCTTCCCAAACTGGTCTGAAATGGCTTGAGAAAGTCAGGAAATGAAACTGGTTTGGAGATTTTCTGGTGGCAAGGGGGTAGGGATGGCATGAGGAATCCCACACACGAGTAGAGGCTTCCATGGTTCAAACTTCTTGCCAACGCTAAGGCTTTCTTCTCAGCTTGCCCAGATGTGCAGCAGAAGAGGGAGAGGTGAGCTTGACAAGCTGTCAGTGACCAGACATGAAAAACCGGAACCAGACTCTCGATAGCACTAGCCAATTTCAGATAGCTGTGAGTCCTGGTTTTGAAATATAGGTTAATGTGGTGAAGGATGCTGGGCGTATGTAGGGGGAGGTAGCATGAGACTGGTTCTCTTTCAGCTGGGATTGTTAAGACGAGGCATCACTGAAGAGGGGGCATTTGAGTTGAGATCTGAATGACAAGGTCAAAAGCTAGTTGTTCAGAAAGGAGTGGCGTGCAAAAGCCAAGGAGGGAAAAGCCAGCTCAGCACATTCAAGCGGAAGTGATGGCAGGGTGAGAGGATGGTCGGAGATAGTTGAGAATCAATGCAGGGTAAAGAGGACGAGGAAGACTCAGATTGCTGTATTCAGATGTCTGAAGTGTTGGTTTATAGAAGAGAGCAATCGCCTTCTGTTCAGCCCCAGCAGCAATGAAATTATAAGGAGTCAAATTTCTCATGCTCAGTAGAAGAAAGGCTCTGTGAGAGCACCTTTATCAGGTAATGAGCTCCCTGTCACCGGTGGTGTGCCAAGAAAAGCTGAATGCCACTAGCAGAAGGAATGTCAGCTGAGGGGCTGGGAGAGCTGGGCCACGTGGCTTTTAAGGACTTGAGGATGCTTTCAGCCCTCAGAGTCTAATCTCAGGGAAAGAGGCTGTGAAACAGGTGCGTGGGGAACGTCATAGAAGAGCGTAGAGACGTGTGCCCTTCACAGCAGTGGCTGTCATTGTTGTCTGCGCTGGCTAATGCTGGCTTCCTTCTAAGAATAGCTAGTGGGATTTCTGTTTAAACACGGCTGATTGAAGCCCAGCTCTAGTTAGTGGCTTATTTGCATGTCAAATTAGGGTTCAAAGAAATGTAAATATGGAAGCTTATTTGCCCAGATAAATTTGCTTTAGTAACCTGGAGGAAACAGTAGGGCCTAAGACACTCAAACTGAAATTAATGGACAACTTTGGCCTCAAAGCTCTTCTTTCCTCCACCTTTTGCCTTTTCTTTTCCTTGTTTCAATTCACTTACATTCAGCAAACATTTAGGATATGTTCTGTGTGGAAGGCACTATGAATAGAAGCACCCAGAAACAGTGGAACCAAGACCTTTGCTCTCTGGTAGAGGAAATGGTGTGTAGCAGAACAACAACAACAACAGCAATGGTTTATGAACACAAAGCTGTTAAGTATGATAATAGAGATACAAATAAACAACAAAATAAGTGAACAAGCAAGTATCTGGCACCTACTGCCCTCCATCCTGCCCCTGCCCCACCCAGCTGGCACTTGGCAAACAAAGGAGATTTGTTTTGATTACCTGGAGAAATCAGAGAACTGGGTCATCAAACTGCTCCCTCCTCCACCTTTGACTGAGGCTGCAAATTCCTCCAAAGAAAAAACATTTCTCATTCATCTTGCTTTTAACCAAGGACTAACACTTAGTGGGCTTCTCAATCAGTAGTTCTTGAGCCCACGGATGAATCAATGAGTAGCCTTTGAGATGGACTTCGACTGGGGGTAGCATCTCGCCAGGGAAAGATGATGAGAAAAGCATTCTGACAAAAACTCCGCGAGCAAGGACCCGATGGACAGAAGTAGAAGTTGGCGTTTCCAGCTACCCCAGTCAGTCCAATGTAGTGCTTTACGAGCTAACATGAAAGGAGCAGCGTGGGAGAAAGTGAAGAGAAGGCTGGAGACTTCTTGAGGGACTTGGAGAATTATAGCAAAGAGTTTGAACTTCATTCTGTAGAAGATTGGCAGCTGTTAGAAGTTTTTGAGCAAGCAGATGACAAGATCAGAGTAATATGGCTTTATTTTTCTCTACTTGTCGATGTGTAAGCAGTAGCTGTCATTAGTGATTAAAGAACCAACTAGTGAGAGATCAAGTTATTTAAGAAGGTTGAAACGGCATTTAACTTGCTGGGTGTGAATACGCATTTCTGTATTTGTGAGTTTGGAGCTTCAAGAAAGTCTCTTGTGTTATGTCTCATAATATCACCAGCATAATCTTTTTTTTCCTCTCTCCTTTACTGAATATCATGCCATATATGTATTAGCGCCTAAGAGTCCAAATTAGCATTCAAATATTTTGGACTCTTAGGTGCTAATATGTTCATCCTTAATTGTCTTCTGAGGATATCTCACCTCATGCCACAGAAGTTTTCCTCATTGACCCCAATATTCTGTCTCCAGTGTTTTCCTGAAGCCTCCCCTTCATTTAAAACCATTGTCTTCTGTGTGTCCCACTCCAAAGTCCCACCCCTGTGTGGAGTGTAGCAGCCCTTGAATGCACTTATTAATTTATATGGATTCTCCCCATCTCACATTCCTTTTTTTAAAAGATTTTATTTATTTATTTATTTATTTATTTATTTATTTAAATTTTATTTTATTTATGGGGGAGGGGCAGAGGGAAAGGAAGAGAGAAACTCTTTTTTTTTTTTTTTTTTAAGATTTTATTTATTTATTTGAGAGAGAGACAGTGAGAGAAAGAGCATGAAAGGGGAGAAGGTCAGAGGGAGCAGGGAGCCTGATGTGGGACTCGATCCTAGGACCCTGGGATCATGACCTGAGCTGAAGGCAGTCGCTTAACCAACTGAGCCACCCAGGCACCCATAAACATATTACTACATGGCTTGATTTTGAATGCAGGACAAGTAAGAAAACCAAGTTTTTGCCTTGATTTTTGTTGGGTTTTGCGTTTTTCTTTTTCTTCTCAGAATAATCTCAGTGTAGTTGAGTGGGATTCTGGGTGCCTGAAGAGAGGTCTACCTTGGTGTACATCCTTTCATGGACAAATTTTACCATAGTATGTTTCAAGGGAAGTGATATTTAACTAGATAATGACAATAAAAGCAAATAGTTCTATATCACTTACGGTGGACCAGGCTTGTTTCAAATGCCTTATGCATAATAACTCATTAATCCTTAAAATGGCCCTTTGTGAAAGATACTGTTCTCATACCTGTGTTACAAATGAACAAACTGAAGCACAGGGAGATATGTTTCCTCCTTCAGGTTGGCAGAACCGGTGGGGACCAGGCTGGCATGTGAGCGCAGACAGTCTGGCTCTCCTGTATCCCTTCTCTATACTACACATTACTGCCAGCTCTTTGATTGGACTTGTTGTTGTTGTTGTTGTTCCAATAACTTCCCCTCCCCAGACACATTACCTTCATAGTGAACACACCTGGTCTGCTTATGTTTAAAGCGTTTGCAGGTAAAAAATCATTCCTTTCTTCATTGCCTCTTTATTGAACACCAGTGATGTGTCAGACACTATTTTCATTCTAGATACACAGCAGAGAACAAAAGATAAATTCACTGATTCTATGGAGTTTACATTCTCGTTTGGGGAAAAAGACAGTAGGCGATAGCAGCTACAATAAAAGCAAATTCAGATCTCTATTAGGTCAGATGGAATTAGTTGGATGGAGAAAAACCAAGGAAGAAAGAAGATAAGGAGTGAAGTGGGGACCGGGAAGGCCCTCATTGAGAAGGTGACATTTATGCCTAAATGGAAAGGTCGCAATGGGTGGGACATGCAGAATCCTAGGGAAGAGCTAGTCAGGAATGAGTAAAAGCGAGTGTGAATGTTCAGGGCAGGAGCTGTGGGATGGCTGTAGAATACAAGGGCCCCCATGCAGCAGGAGAAAAGTGAGAGTTTAATTAGTGTCATGATGGAAAGATGAGCATGGGGTCAGTCCATCACGCTAGTGTTTTTATTTGAGCTCAGCCACTGGTAGGATCCTCTTAACAAATTATATACACCTTTGAGTTTTCATTTCCTCTTCTGCAAAATGGAAATACCTGTTTGCTGCCAGGATCACATGAGAAAGTGCCACGAGCCTGGTATAAAAATGGGTGATGAATCCCCAGTCTGCCCTGTCTTTTCAGGGGTTTCCAGGCAGGCCCCACAGGCAGCCTTCATCCCCCCATGCATGGAAATGGGTCATGCCCCAGGAGGCGGGACGCCGCAGGCTCCACTGACTCATGACTGGGCCCCACACCATAAGCCCCGCACATAAACCAGGCACCTCATTCACCTTGTCATTGGCTTATGACAGTCCCCAGCAAGAACTGGGGTCTGGGCCGCACTTCCAGCACGATGGTCCCACTGGCGGCCAAATGAAGAGTGACTTGAGCTATTACAAACAAACAAAGCAAAACATTTTCCAAGATGTAGGCCTTTTGTTTGTGTGAACAGGGACATGAGCAAACACAGGCATGTTTCAGTTTGAAATAGCTTCTGGAGTAATTGCTGGCACTGCATTCTCTAGTTACATAGTGTCTGTCTTCTTTGGCAGTGACCTTGGTATTGTCTTTGGTGTGAAAAGCACCAAGTCTGGGATGCTGCACACTTAGCCTAGGGAGTACCTACTTCTTGGAGCCATCTGACTCTATTTGTTTCTCTTGCTCTTTTTCTTTCTGGCTGTTAGTACTTATTAGTAGGTTCAAAAAGTTGTTCAGATAAACTCGTGAATGACAGATTTGTTTTTTCCACAAATATTTCTTTTTATTAACTAATTTATTTATTTGACAGAGATTACAAGTAGGTGGAGAGGCAGGCAGAGAGGAGGAGGAAGCAGGCTCCCTGCTGAACAGAGAGCCCGATTCGGGGCTCGATCCCAGAACCCTGAGAGCATGACCTGAGCCAAAGGCAGAGGCTTAACCCACTGAGCCACCCAGGTTCCACAAATATTTCTTAAGCACCAATTCTGTGCCTAGTGGAGTGCTAGGTCCTGGGGATATTCAGAGCAATACAAAATTCCGTGCCCTCAGGGAGGTTGGGAGAGACAGGTATATAAGACATTACGGTGCAGTAAGATGCCAGACGGGTCTCAGTCCTGAAGAGCGTGACCTTTAGAATTACATAGACTTGGGGTTCAATCTCTGGCTCTTCCTTGTTTTGTGATCTTGAGCAAGCTGCATAAATTCCCTGAGACTTAGTTTCATCATCTTTATAATGGAGGACGTAATTCCTATCCTCTAGGGTAGTTGGATAGGTTGAATTAGACAATATTTTTAAAACACTTGGCCCAGGTGCCTGGGTGGCTCAGTTGGTTGAGCAACTGCCTTCGGCTCAAGTCATGATCCCAGAGTCCCAGGATCGAGTCCCACATCAGGCTCCCAGCTCCATGGGGGGAGTCTGCTTCTCCTTCTGACCTTCTCCCCTCTCCTGCTCTCTCTCACTCTCTCTCTCTCAAATAAATAAGTAAAATCTTAAAAAAAAATAAATAAAACACTTAGCCCTACACCTGGCATAGAGTAGATGCTCAATAAACAGCAGCAACTGTAATTATTACTAGTGCTGCAGTAGAGGCAGGAACAAGGGCATGAAGGCTCAGAGGAAGGAGAGACCAATCCCAGGGGAATGGCAACACAGAGGCGCTATTTAAACTGGGTTTTGGAAGATAAAGATAGCATGGCCAAGTGGAGGAAGAGAGGGCAGGCAGTCCTAACATTTGGGTGGAGACGGCAAGGGAAAAAGTATTGTTCATGTAACTATGTTCATTTAACAAATATTTATTGAGCTGCTAACATGTGTTGGGCATTGGATTAAGTTTCAGGAATATGCAGTGAACACGACAAGGTCTTACTTTCGTGGAATGTATAGTCTTCAGTGGAAGACCATAAGCTAGAAAAAGAAAGGTAATTAATGAACAAAGAACAGCTTGTGATAATGTCTATGACGGATATAAACAGAATGATACTAAATAGAACAATTGAGCACTGATAATATTGTTTTAGCTCAGGTGGTCATAGTTTGCCGGGTTTAATCAATGGCAAGAAAGATCCTTTTTTCTTTTGAACTGTGTTATATTAGTCACCGTACAGTACATCATTAGTTTTTGCGTGGAGCCCTGGGTGTTATATGCAAACAATGAGTCATGGCAGGAAAGATCCTTATGGATGCGACATCATGAGTCAGAAGGGTGGTATTTCTGGGGGGACCAGGGAGGTGGGCAGAAGTTTGTTTTCATTTTGTTTTGGCTTTTGTTTCCATTTGCCAATGGTGATCAATCGGAAGGATTTCCCGTTGTCCCTTGGAATGACACAATTAGATTTATATTTATTCAGTGGGCATTGTAGCCTCCATGTAGAGCCCAGGTTGTAGGAGGGTAAAGTATACGCAGAAAGCCAGTTAGGAACTGTTGCAAATATCCAGGCAAGACATGGTTTTTGTTTTGCTTTTTTTTTTTAAGATTTTATTTATTTATTTGAAAGACAGAGATCACAAGTAGGCAGAGAGGCAGGCAGAGAGAGGAGGAAGCAGGTTCCCCAATGAGCAGAGAGCCTGATGCGGGGCTCCATCCCAGGACCCTGGGATCATGACCTGAGCTGAAGGCAGAGGCTTTAACCCATTGAGCCACCCAGGTACCCCTGTTTTGCTTTTAAGAGGGGAAACAAGAGCATGTTTATTGGGCAATAGTCATGGCCTAGGAGTAGTGGGAGACAAATGATATAAGAGAAAGATTATGTCTGAAGTTTGTTACTATGAATGGGACCAGGCTGGCTACTGGAGTTGGAGTGGAAATAGATTTGGGAATTTCAGCCAATAGAATTTGATAGGAGATTAGATTGAGGCACAGAGAATGTGGAAAAAGGGAGAAATCAAGAATGACTCCAAGGGGGTTTTGCTTAAGCAAGAAGGCTATTTACTAAGTTGAGGTGGAGTGAGAAGGGCACTGGCTTGAGCAACTGTGAAGAGCTTCATGTGAGACATACTAAATTTGAGATCCCTACTAGAATACCAGATGATGTCTAGAGCTCAGGATATTGATCTGTGCTAGATATAAACTGGGAAATCATTAGCATTTAGATGGTATTTAAAGCCACAGTGAACTCACTAGGAGAGAACATGTGGAGACAAAAGATTCAAGAACCCAAGATTCAGGAGAGAAAGAGGAAGAGCCAGTCAAGGAGACTGAGAAGGAAAGACCAGTGAGCAAGAAGGAAAGCAGGAGGAATGAAACTGTGTAAGTCAAGAGAGAAAAGCAATTCAAGAAGGAGGCAGTGGTTAGGTCTAGAATTCCCCTGCCAAGTAAAATGGAGACAGAGAGGTCTCCACTGGATCTGGCAAAACAGAGGGCAGCAGTGGTCATGGCAATGGTGAGGATGGAAGCCAACTTTGGAATGAGCTTAAAACATGAACGGGAAGGGAACATCCCTTGTGACTGTAGGGCTTTTGTTCCAAGTTTAAACCTGAAGTTAGAAAAAAATATATCGCTTGTGAATTATGAAGCTATGTATATGAATTTCTTTGTCTTTTTACATTTCTGTTCTTTTTTTATTATATTTTCTGAAAAACAGAAAGAACAATGGAATGAGACTATGGAAACAATACTAGACAATTAGTTGGAGAAATCTGGCTGTAAATGTTGAAGAGACCCCAAGCGGTAAATGGGAGGTAGACAAGGGAGTCAGGAGAGGTTTTGGTTCATTTTGCTTTTTTTTTTTTTTTAATATTTTATTTATCTATTTGACAGAGAGAGATCACAAGTAGGCAGAGAGACAGGCAGAGAGAGAGAGGGGGAAACAGGCTCCCTGCTGAGCAGAGAGCCCCATGCAGGGCTCGATCCTAAGACCCCGAGATCATGACTTGAGCCGAAGGCAGAGGCTTTAACCCACTGAGCCACCCAGGCGCCCCTCATTTTGCTTTTAAATGGGAAATATGAGAGCACATTTGCTGGGTGACCTATGACACAAAAGAATTCATATGTCAAAGACTGAAGTTCTTGGTGAGTGGTGGGGTCTGCCTCTGATGGGTGTGGGGACACCATCTGGGGAAGCAGAAGGAAAGGAGCACAGGTACCCAGGGTAGAGGACAGTTTCATAGCACGGATGGGGGAAGGTGACACAATGCTGAGGTGTCTTCCACCCACAGTGAAGTATGAGCTGACGTCATCAGCCAAGAGGGCCAGAGTGCAAGCAGGGGATCTGGGAGGTGTGGGGAGAATGAAGAGGATATGAAATGTCTGTCTCCAAGAAGGAGGACATTAACGTGCGGAGGGAGAGAAACAAGTGGGGGTGACACAGCTTCACATATTGCTGGCTCCTTATCCAGAGTGCTTTCTTGTTCGCCTCCGAGCTGCGCTGAATCCCTGGCATGGTCCTTCAACTCTGGAGGCCATTGTAGATGTGTGCTAAGTGCTTTGTATAGGGGAGCAGTGCTGTTTTCAGGACGAAGAGGAAGGAAAGGAAGACTGACCGAGCATGTGTTACAAGGCAGGCATGATGTCAGGTACTTTATTCACAGTATCTTAACAGGAGGTTTTAGTGATGACAAAACTGAGGATCAGAGAAGCTGAATAACACATCCACAACCACTCAGTGTGTGTGTGTGTGTGCATGTGTGTTGTATATATGTCTCCATATGTAAATGCACATATATGTACTTGAACATTTATGCACACAGACATGCACATGCACACACATGCATTTCTTTTCTTTTTTTTTAAGATTTTATTAATTTATTTGACAGAGGGAGACACAGCAAGAGAGGGAACACAGCAGGGGGAGTGGGAGAGGGAGAAGCAGGCACCTCGCTGAACAGAGCCCAATGCAGGACCCGATCCCAGGACCCCAGGATCTTGACCTGAGCCAAAGCCAGACTCCTAAAGACTGAGCCACCCAGGTGCCCCGCATATATTTTCTAATAACATTCTGTTCCTGTCTCAGAGAATTTTTGATTTAGGAATTTAGCCAAAGGGAGAAATTGGGTACACTAATGAATAGAGCAGGGGTCAGTAAGGTACAGCCTGTGGGCCAAATGCAGCCCACCACCTGCCTCTATTTTGAAATAATGTTTTAATGAAATACAACCATTCCCATTTATTTACAAATTGGGCCGCTCTTGCACTAAAACAGCAGAGCTGAGTAGTCGCAATGGTGTCTGTATGTCCCACAATAGTATCGGTATGTCCGTAAAGACTGAAATATTTATCTGGCCCTTTACGGAAAAATTTTGCTGATCCATGGGCCCAAGTACAAGGGAAAGGGGGCTAAGGTTGAGAAGCTGCCAGTTACTTCTTTTTGTTGTAATCAGAGACTGCTTTGAGGAAGCAGTGACATTTGAGTTCCCTCCTCAAAGAGTCATGCCTTCCTTCCACAAGGATTTTTTTTTTTTTTTTGCATGCCCGATGTGGCAAGCACTATGCGAGGTGCTGAAGATACAACAGTGAGCAACAGAAATAGAAGTCTCTGCCCCATGGGGCACACGTTCTTAGGGACTGGTAGGATTTGGGGAGATGGGGTTCGAAGGAAAATTGTTTCTGCTATAGCAGCACTGGAGCAAAAAGGCACATGGTTGGCATCATCAGGGAAAGTTTCAGAAACAGGAAGTAGTCCTAATTGATGCCAAAGATGTAAGGGGGGGCAGGAATGAAGGACCATACTGGGAATTAGTGGTTTTCAAAGTGTGGTCCTCAAATGTATCATTGGAACCAACCAGAGAATTTGCCAAACATATGTGTTCTTGGGATACGGTTCAGACCCAAAGAATCCAAACCTCTGGCGTTAGGACACAGGTATCTACATACTCAAAAGTTCTTCACTTATTCTTAGGCTCACTATTTTTGAATCATGGTGGTAGAAGTTCACTGGAGTCAGATTCAGGAGTGTGTGTGTGTGTGTTGTAGTGGGATGTCAGCAGAGGGAAGGAGGGAGGAAAGAGAGTGAACCCCCCCCCCCCATTTTAAGACAACTTAGAATACACTACTGGAATTCAGGCTTCTCTGGGCACATCTGGAAAACTTGGATGGGTGACATCACTTGTGAATAAATTTATAAAAGAGTACGGAGCTTCCTGGAAGAGAGCTCAACCTTCAGGTGTGATGATAGAGATTTGGTCAATGCAGACCCCCACTCATCAGGGGGAAAGGATGATGCTGAGTGCATTGTGAGGACAGCTGTCAGATTTGCCTCATAGCTCAGGCTTCATACCTTTCTTTTCAAGTAAAGGCTAATATAGGGCCAACTCATTAAAAGTGTATGCCCCAATCACCATCAATGTCCTTGAGAAGTCCATAGTTGAGGTGGACACATAGAATACATGCCAAAATAGTAAAAATAAAAGGCTAAATTAACAGTACAGGCCATTAGTTAGGGCTGGGTGGCCAAGAATAACCTGGCAGGTTAGGTGAGACATAGACTTTAATGACAAACAGAGAGGAGTGAGTACGTCTATCCAAACAGCAGAAATTGCTCGAGCTTGAGAGAGGCCCATAATCAGAGATAGCACATGCATGCAGTAATGAGTGGATCAATTTGGCTGCAATAAGAAATTCACGTAGAGCAGTAATTGGAGATAAGTCTGGAAAGGTTGTCTAGGGCCAGATGGGGAAGGGCCTTGAATGCCAAGCTAAGGATTTTGGCATTTATCCTGGAGGCAATGGGGAGCCATTTAACTTTTTTAACAGTGGGGTTACAGGATTAGAGGTGTACTTTAGGGAAATTATACTAGTGGAAGAATGGAGGACAAAATGTGGATGTGAGAGATTGGAAGTGAGGAAACCAATTAAGAGATCATTGGAAAGGCCCAGGTGAGACGTAATGAGCACCTGGATATGGTAGAAGCTGTGGGGATGGAGAGGAGAGAAAAGAGAACTTTGAGAAAAAGCACAGATAGAATCAGCAGGAATTGGCAATGGAATAGAGAAATGGAATGTGCCAAGAGGAAGGGTCCAGGACCATCCTAAAGATTCCCACCTGGATAACCATGGACACTGTGCAATTACAGGATGGATGAGTGGGGAAAGTGTGAAGCCTGTTGATTTGAAATGCAAGAGACCAGGTGGGTAGGTAGTTAGAATGGCAGAGACTCTGGGGCCACATCAGCAGCGGTGAGATGGCATCCACAGGAGCTCCCATCCCTTGTGGCCAAACGTTGGACCATTGATTGGACTCAACATGGTAAATTGGATGTTGCTATTCTTTCTTTCTACACACACCCACACTCCCCAAACACACACACACGGAGTCATATACTGATTCAATAAATATGCACTGGGAGGAAAACCTTGGGTTGTCTATATGTATAGACACTAGTTTTGTTCATTTCACCTCATGTGGTAAAACTCATGCCAGAAGCCCAGAAAATGTAAGAGGGGGAAAATAACTGATGATAAAACAGTATGAATCCACCAGGGAAGAATAATCAAAACTGATTAGAAACTGGTTTCTCTTCCAAAGTTTCATTTTTAAATACTTAAAAAAACTTATGGACATTGGGGAAGGTATGTGCTGTGGTGAGTGCTGTGAAGGGTGTAAACCTGGCGATTCATAGACCTGTACCCCTGGGGCGAATAACATATTATATGTTAATAAAAAATTAGAAATTTAAAAATATATAAATAAATACTTTAAAAAAAAACGAACAAACCCTGATTGATGCTTTAATGGAAAGAGTATAAATGAAGTTGGATATTGATGTAACCCCCCCCCTCTTCTGTTTTTCCTTCTTTTATTTCTTAACAACGCAATGCAAAAATCAAACAATTTTAACAGCCCTGCTGGGCTCAGGAGGACTCTGGTTCATCAAGAAGTGCTTCCCCTAAGTAAAAGTTACCAAGCCAAAAGCACACTGAAACCCTTCTCTTAAGTAAAAGCAGAGTGGGAAATGCAATATCATTCCAAAACTTGTTTCTTAGAGTAGATGAGGAAGTTGTTCAAGAAATTAAATAGTCACTTCTAAAGCAAAAGCTTTGAAATCATAATATCAAGTAACCTGGAAGTAGAAGAATTATGGAAGGAAATACAAAATATTTGCATACGGGTGATAGGCTAACACTTACACCACCCATCCCCATCTTACGTCATGACATCCACTGCCCTCTAGCCACTTAAACTACTCAGGGAGAGGGCTTCTTGCCCGAGAATCACAAGAAAGTATCATCAAATGATCACAAGGTTTGGAGGCCGGTACTCCCAGTTTGGAATCCTGGTTCTGAGATTTATTAACTGTGTGACTTTAGGCAGATCTCTTAGTTTCTTTGAGACTCAATATTCTCATCTGTTGCTATGAGAATTAAATTAGCTAATGGGGGAGAAGAAAACTGCATGGGGTGCCTGGATGGCTCAGTCGGTTAAGCATCTGCCTTCGTCTCAGGTCATGATCCAGGAATCCTTGGAGGCACCTTCCCGCTCCCTGCTCAGCAGGGAGTCTGCTTCTCCCTCTGTCCCTCTCCCTCTCCCTGCTCATGCGATCTCTCTTTCTCCCTCTCAAATAAATCAAAAAATATATATTTTAAAAACAGGAATACCTTTGCATGTAATAGACAGTTTTTTAAGAAATAAACTTTTGGGGTGCCTGGGTGGCTCAGTGGGTTAAAGCCTCTTTTTGGCCCAGGTCATGGTCCCAGGGTCCTGGGATTGAGCCCCGCATCAGGCTCTGCTCAGCAGGGATCCTGCTTTCCCCTCTCTCTGCCTGCCTCTCTGCCTACTTGTGATCTCTCTGTCAAATAAATAAGTAAAATCTTTTAAAAATAAATACATAAATACAGATAAACTTTTTAAATTTTATTCATTTTTTAGATAAACTTCTTATTTTGAATAGTTTTAATTTACAGAAAAATTACAAAGATTTTAAAGAGAGTTCCCATGTAGCCCACACCTGGTTTCCCCTATTATTAACATCTTATGTTAGTATGGTATATTTGTCACAACCAGGGACTAATACTAATATGTTATTATTAACCAAAGTTCATACTTTACTCAGATTTCCTTAGTTTCTACCTCATGTCCCTTTTCCTTTCCAGGATCCTGTCCAGGATACTATTCAATGTTTAGTCCTCAGGTCTCCGTAGTCTCCTCTTGACTGTGACAGTTTCTTAGACCTCCCATGGTTTTGATGGCCTTAGCAGATTTGAGCATACTGGTCAGGAATTTTATAGAATGTCCCTCAATAATTCAACTACGCATTGTCTGAGGTTTTTCTTATGATTAGGCACAGGTTATAGGTTTTGGGGAGGAAGACCACAAAGAGAAAGCACCATTTCATCACATTATATCGAAGATACTTATTACCAAGACATATATCACTGTTGATGTTGACCTTGGTCACCTCGCCAAGATGGTCAGGATTCTCCACTCCAAAGCCATTCTTGCTCACTCCATTTCCAGAGTGTACTCTTTGGAAGGAAATCATTAGTCCCAGCCCTTACTTAAGAAGTAAGGAGTTTTGCCCCACTTCTTTGGGGGCAAAATGTTTACAGAAATTATTTGAAATTCTTCTGCACCAGAGATTTCTCTGTTCTCTCTCATTTATTTATGTATTCAATCACATGAGTCCATTTTTTAATAATTGATGTTAAAATCTAATATATTTTTTTTTGCTCAAATTATTGTGGTTTTGACTGATGAAAGCTCTTCCCATTGCCTTTTATGTCCCATTGACATACCCCATTGTTTTGTGTGTTTTTGCTTTGTTTTGTTTTAGCACTTCCTTACTTTCTGGGGCTATAAGGTACCTTGGGTTCATCTTTTATATTACCTCCCCGTGACCTAGGATTAGCTCTTCCTCCAAGGCGTCCTGGTGCCTTTTATTGGAGGGGATAATTTTTTAAAAAATATTTTATTTATTTTTTTGACAGACAGAGATCACAAGTAGGCAGAGAGGCAGGCAGAGAGAGAGAGGAGGAAGCAGGCTCCCCACTGAGCAGAGAGCCCGATGAGGGCTCGATCCCACGACACAGAGATCATGACCCGAGCCGAAGGCAGAGGCTTCCACCCACTGAGCCAACCAGGTGCCCAGGAGGGGTAATTTCTTAATGTCACTCTTTTTTCTTAGTGTAAGGACACACAATGAAGATGCTAAGAATTCTTTTTTTTTTTTTTTTAAGATTTTATTTATTTATTTATTTATTTGTCAGAGAGAGAGAGAGAGAGAGAGAGCATGAGCACAGGCAGGCAGAGTGGCAGGCAGAGGCGGAGAGAGAATTAGGCTCCCTGCTGAGCAAGGAGCCCGATGTGGGACTTGATCCCAGGACCCTGAGATCATGACCGAGCCAAAGGCAGCGGCTTAACTGACTGAACCACCCAGGTGTCCCTGTTGCTGAGGATTCTTTATGAAATTGTTGAACAACACTGACAGTATAGACAATTTGGTGACTCAAAGTAAACAAAGATTTACTTCAGTGCCTCCTATGTTGCAGATATGGTACAAGTTTCTAAACATACCAAGATGATATAAAATGGTTCCTGAGTGCTTCCCATGAGTACTGCTGCTGTATACACTACTGTAAACACTTTCTGTGTGTTGTCACTTAACACTTCTAACAGTCCTGGGAAGTGTAAGTCCTATCATCATTCTCATTCTTCAGATAGCAATGATGGGACTCCTTTGCCACCCCAGGTCTCAGCTTCTGGCAGACCAAAATAGTCACAGGGTGATAGTAAGAACGGGAAAGAGAGACACCTACTTCAGCTGTGGGATTTGGGAGAAATTTCTGGGCTAGTGACACCTGAACTGAGTCCTGGTGGCTGAAAACGAATTTAGAGTAAAATTCATGGGGTAGCATTCCAGGTAGAAAGATCTAGAATAAACCTACCAGGAGGTAAAACAACCCATTCAGGGATGGTAAGCAGGTAGTCACTGCCAGGCAGAGGATGAGTAGTGTGGGTTGACCAGGAAGATAAGGGACTTGGTCTGTCCTTGCTCTGCCAGGTAGTTTGGACTACCTCGTAAATGACAGCGGAAAAGGGAGTGACACGATAAAATGTGAGTTATCAACAGATTGTTTTGACAACGTGCAGATGACAGGTGGGCGGTACAAAACAAGAAGCAAACAGACTAGTTAGGAGGAGACAGCAGGAGTCCAGGGGGAAGATATTAGGGGCCTAAACCAGGGCAGTGGTAGTTCAAACCAGAGAAATTAGTATATATTAAATTGGCAGGACCTGGAGACTGAGAAACCATGTGGCTCCTGCTTTTCTTTCTTTCTAGAATGTAGAGTCTGAGTCTCAGGACAATAAAATGAAAAGGGTTCAAGGAGAATGTTCTGAGAAGAAGTTCATGGGTATGATTACAGCATCCTATGTTATCAATTTGGGAACCTAATTTTGCCAAATTGGAGACAAAAATAGAAGAATCTCTTTTTAATTTAAATTCAATTAATTAACATATAGCATATTATTAGTTTCAGAGGTGGAGTTCAGTGATTCATTAGTTGTATATAATACCCAGTGCTCATCACATCCCGTGCCCTCCTTAATGTCCATCACCCAGTTACCCCATGTGCCTCCCTGCCTCCCCTCCAGCAACCCTCAGTTTGTTTCTTCTGATTAAAAGTCTATTGTGGTTTGTTTACCTCTCTGATTTCCTCTTGTTTTATTTTTTCTCTCCCTTGCCCTATGCTCCTCTGTTTTGTTTCTTAAATTCTCCATATGAATGAAATCATATGATAATTGCCTTTCCCCGATTGACTTATTTTGCTTAGTATAATAGCCTCTAGTTCTACCCATATTGTTGCAAATGGCAAGATTTCATATTTTTTTGATGACTGAGTAGTATTCCATTGTGTATACATACCACATCTTCTTTATCCAGTCATCTGTCCATGGGCATCTGGGCTCTTTCCATAGTTTGGCTACTGTGGACATTGCTGCTATAAACATTAGGGGACATGTGCTCCTTCAGATCACTACATTTGTATCTTCAGGGTAAATATCTATAGTGCAATTACTGGGTCGTAGGGTAGCTCTACTTTCAACTTTTTGAGGAACCTCCATACTGTTTTCCAGAGTGGCTGCACCAGCTTGCATTCCCACCAACAGTGTAAGAAGGTTCTCCTTTCTGCATATCCTCCCCTATATCTGTCATTTCCTGACTTGTTAATTTTAGTCATTCTGACCGGTGCGAGGTGGTATCTCATTGTGGTTTGATTTGTAAAAACAGAGGAATCTTAACATTCATCTATCCCTGTGGCAGCATTCATAGGGAATAGTTATCAAATACAATTATTGGTATATCAGAATGAATATGTGGTTTGGAGCCAACCAAAAAATTCTACCAAAGTTGAATTCTACCTCCTCGACTAAACTGGCCTATCTTGCCTCAGGCTCCATAAGCCTTAGTTTCCTCTTTGGTAAAGTGGGAAACATGGTAATATCTACATCTTTGAGATTGTAGTAAAGGCAAGAGTTAATGCAGACCTTGCTCTTGACACATAGATAAGGGCTATCTATCGTCAGAGTAAAATTGTTTAAGATTTATTTTCTGCTTTCTCATAAAGTTCACTTAATCTTCCAGCTATATTTTGAAGGTAAAGTTTGCCATTCCTTCTTCACAGCAAGAAATTAAGGCACAGAGAAGTAAAAGGTTTCTGGTTAAAAAAAACTAATAGCTGGGCTTACCATTAAAGAGCTTCTGGAACAGATTTCTGCAAGACCAGGATTCTCCACCTGACAGAGACTTGTGAAACAGAAAGCTAGTCTTTGCTCAGTTACCTTGTTTATTCTTTTAACAAATATTTGCTTAAAGTCCTCTTCTCCGGCAAGCCCTGTTATATGATCAGGATATACCAAGAACCAGGTAAATAAATTCCTGCCTCATCTACTTGAAGAGATATACAAACAAACAAAGGATAAAACGTGAGCTATAAAGCACCAAAAACGAATAAGTATTATGAAAAAAACATTAAACTGGCATATGCCCAACCTGAAACATATTTTTTTATTGACCCTGCTTCAACTATTTTGCCCAGATTAAATTTTCCACAAGGGACAGCCTTACCCCAGTGAGCTTCTTTCATTTTAAGACCTGTATGGTCTCCTTGTTATACAGAGAGAGAAGAGCTTGGAGAGAAGGAAGTCAGGCAGATCGGTGCAGGCAACCATCATTCCTAAAAACACGAGCAGAAGTTCTGCCTCCATTGGGGCCCAGTGTTATAAAAAGCATGTATGGTTGTTGGCTTAGATAAAGGGAGGAGGCCAAAATACAATTATAAAGAACAGTGTAGGTTAAAAAAAAACACAAGTTAAAAGATGAGACTGATTTCACCATGAATAACCTTTGAAATGTTTTGGTGTGTTTTCTCCAGTTGTTTTCTCTGTCACTTCATGAGAGCTTATTATATATAAAATTTTTCATCCTGCTTTTCAGTAATTATAACACAAGCACATTTCTTTGCTACCAAACACTCACTGCAAAACATAACTTGTAATATCTGCATTATATTCATAGTGTGAACATAACATAATTTATTTTACCATTCCGCTCGTTTCAAGTTCAGATTGTTTCCGATTTTGGGGGGTTTTTTTGGTGAATCAGATATTTATTGCTGCTTAGCTACCTAATCCTTTGGAGTCTATCATCCTAAAACTTCAATGGTCTCAAACCTTTATTTATTACTTTTCATGCATCTAACTTGGTTGCTAGGCGGGTTCCACTGGTTCATTCTGGGCTCACGCAAGCAGAGGCCTTCAGCGTAAGTGGTAGGACAGCCAAATATGAAGATCCAAAATGGCCACATTCACACGTCTGGCCATTGGTGTCAGCTAAACACTGAGGTGCTCCTATTCTCCTCAGCACCTTTCATCCTCCAGAAGCTAGACTGGCCTCCTTACATGGCGGTGTCAGGTGGCATGCCAAAAGAGTCAAGAAAAACCAAGACCTCTTGAGGTCTAGGCTCTGAAATAAGTAAAACTTAACTTCTGCCATATTCTTTTGGTTGAGACAAGTCACAAGACAGGTCCAAAATGAAGGGGTGGAAAAAATAGACTTTACCTCTGAATGACAGGAGCATCGAAGTCTCCTTATGAGGAGGACATGCATGCTAGGATATAAGGGGTTTGTGACTGTTAGTCTACCACAGGGATTACTGAACAATATGCTATAATGAACACTTTTATGTTCCTTAAGCTTTATGTTTTAGGGTCTAAAAGATTATTTCCTTGGAATCAACCCCTAGAATTCAATTTACCAGGAGAAAGGAGAAGATGCATTTTTAAGACTTTTGATACAAACACTCTTGTTTTCCAGAATGTACTTGGACAATGCTCACCATCTCTGCTTTCTAAGACAGAGGAAATTTAATTGGTCGACCCCAAATAAAAAAAAAAAGTTAGTTATAATATCCCATTATAATATCCCATCAGAATTAAAGGCAGGATTCTTTTCTAAAGGCATAAAGCAGCTCAGTGGCAACGAGCTGAATTTTTCTATGTCTGATCAAGAATAACGTTCTTCTTGGCATAAATGAAATCTTGGGTGAGGAGTTGGAGGCAGACCAGATTTCAGATCCATCTACCAAACAAATCCCTTGTGATTTGAATGCATGAATTTGTTGAGATTTCCTGATGGCTAACAATATGCCTTCATGTTAGCAATGACAAAAAAAACTAATAGCTGGGCATGGTATTAAAAAAGGCCTCTTTTTCATGTAATTGAATTCTTCAATCTTGCACTGCATTCATTGAGAAGAACTCTTGGGATGAATTTCTTTGAAATCTATGCTACTGATTTTATTTTCTGATATGTTGACCTTCTTCATCTTGAGACATGTTGCAAGATTGGCAGGCTTCGTTTTCTGTGCATCAGATACAGTGAAAGCTGTGTTAAGGCCCCTTGACGTTGAAATGTATTCAGTGTGGATACTAATGAAGAATTTTAAAGCGATCTAGCTTGGTTCATTCCTCTTTTTCTCATATCTCGGGAAGGGGGAGAAATAACATCTCCTTAGCAAAGAGAACTAAAAAAATAATGACCACATCTCTCATTCAGAACTTAGTCTGGTTTTCAGCTCACCACGTTCTATTTTGAGAAGAAGACTATAAATCCGTATCAAGAATGGTGACGATTATTGTTTTTATCCTTGGAGAATGGATAAATATCTTGCTGGTGACTGTCCTGTCTAAATGTCCTCCACATGCTTCAATTTACAGAATGTATTTATTTACCATTCACCAGGCATCAGCAATGTGAAAAATGCCAAGCTAGGCATTGGCAATGTAGATATGAATTCGTTATGGCCCCTTCCTTCAAAGCAGCTCACAGTCAAGTCTAAAGGGTGGACATGAACCAAAATGACCTGGGTAAGCCTAAAATCTCACCCAAAAAAGTACTCAAGATAAGAATGAATGAAAGAGAAATATCTCCCATTCAACAAATAAACATAATGAAAAATGTATTCTTTATTCACACATCCTCACACATTTTCTACAGTCTTTAACCACCTTGCTTCTCTAGTTTTCCATCACATGGATCTGGAAAAACCCTAATGTGGGAGAAACCCAAACAACTTTTTACTTGATACATATGCCTATATCATGACTGCTGACCTCAAAAGGACCCATATCCCACACAGTCTGTTTAACTTACTGTATCACTGCCTGTTAGGTTCTACTAGGGTGTCTGAGGAATTAACTCAATTCTGACATGAACTCCCTTGAAAGAATGTCAGAATGACAGGTTAAGGGCTCAGTCTTATAAGCCTCCCGTATCCCCCATTTCAGATGCTACTTGCAAGCCCAGGTTCATAACTTTCTTAACTGCGCTTCTGACCCACTAGCTATGAATTGGAGGTTCCCACAACCTGTTCCTTGGATTTCAAATGTCAGCACCAAGCCCAGGTTGGTAGCTGTGCTTCTGACCCACTGCTGTAAATCAGAGGTTCCCATGCCTTCCTCCTCAGGATTGATTAATTTGCTAGATCAGCTCACATAACTCAGAGAAACATTTTATGGACTAGCTTACTGGTTTAGCATAAAAGGATATAATGCAGGAGCAGCCAAATAGAAGAGATACAAGGGGCAAATTATATGGGAAAAGGCAGAGCTGCCCTGTCCTCTCTAGGCTCATCATTCTCCCCATATCTGCACATGCTCACCAACCCAGGAGCTCTCTGAACACAGTCCTTCTGGGGTTTAATGGAGGCATTAGTATGTAGGCATCATCAATTAAATCATTGACCATTGTTTCAACTTCCCAGAGGTGGGAGGTGGGGGGACTGAAGTTCCAACCATCTAATCACTTGGCTCCATTGGCAATCAGCCCATATCCTTGGGTTCTTTCCAAAAATCACCTCAATGATCAACAAAAGACACTTAGGAAATTCCAAGGGTTTGGGGGCACTGTGGACAATGACCTAATATATATGAGAAATACATTTTGGTCATCTGAATGGCCAAATATATATTTCATATAAATCATAATATCACACACTACAACAAATATTTACAACTTTCTCCACTCTTCTCAAACCCTCAGCTCTTTCCTAACCTCCCTCCATCATTTATGACTCTCTGCAAATGACCACCTCCAAATGCAAAGTAAATCCAGGAAATGAGAAGCCCCTTACCTTTTTTCCTTTAAACATACAAATCCACCTACATCCACACCCTCCTGCCCTCTTTCCCTCCTGTTACAACAGAGGAGAGTGGTCCTAGTTCCTTTGCCAAGGCCAGTTCCTTTGCATTTACTTTGAAACATGTCCTTTGAAATGGCATTTCTTCCCATCATCATTTAAACACACCCGAGTCCCTTCAGTCTTTAATCCATCAATAAATAACCTTCCAGAGACACCCACCAACTATACAGCTCTTCTCCTCAGAAACTCTGTCTTTTGTTACTGTCTCTACCACAAATCTCATTATCCTCCCTTTGACCTCTTCTAATCTGGTTACTTTTTGCATCATTCCACTTGAACAGCCTTCACTAACATCAACAAGGGACCTCACTGTCATCAACTGCAAATGTCCCCCTTAACACCCATCTTCCTTCACCTATCCGCCATATTTGGCATTGCCGATCACTCCTTTCTTCATGGAATGCCCTCCTCCTTCAACCACAATGGGACACAATTCTGGTTTTCTCATTTTTGGGCCACTCCTTCTTCCTCTTTCAGGTCCACACTTTCCTACCTGGCCATGAGTTTCTTAAAGCACCACTGAAGGCCTCTCTGCTCTAGAGCCTTGGGGACCATCTAAAACTGCCCAGATATATCTCCAGTGCAGGGCATCCCTGAGCTCCAGATTTGTGTTTCTTGTTATTTTACATCTGCACTTAGAAGCCTCAAAAACATCTCAAATTTGGAACATCCAAAATAGCATTCATGACCTTGCCCTTCTCCAAGATTCTCCATCTCTCTGTCACTACCTTTCATCCACTTCACAAGTGAAAAAGAAAGTACTGAGAGTTTTCCTTGATACATCCTCTTCCCCAATCCTGATCCCTGGCCAATTCTGTAAAGTCCATTCTGAGGTCTTATTCCATCCATTCTTTCTACTTCCACAGTCTCTGCCCTGATATGAGCTACTTCCCCTCTGGGTCTACTGTAGTGGCCTCCTGACCAGTCATTCAAATTCCTCCCTAACCCTCTTCCACTTCATTCTCCAAACCACCACCAAACTGATCATTTAAAAATACAGAACTCAGTGTATCACCTCCGTGATTAAAATCCTCCAGTGGCTTTCCCATGGCCCAAAGGATAGAGGACAAAATCTTTAACATGTCCTAAAGAGTCCCATCCAGACTGACTTCCACCTACTTCCCTTCCCCATCCTTCTGATACCTGCCCTCCACCATTACCCCTTCTTGCCACAAGAATGTATGCTTGGTTTCCTCTATTGGAACACTCATCCTCCACCCTCTTCACTTAATTTAAACCTCTTAGCTAATGTGTACACAGAAAATTACCTCCTCTGGGAAATCTTCCCAGAATCTCCAGATTAGTTCACCTCTGCAGATTATACATTCTCACCATAGACTTCTGCAATTACTTATTTAATGTCTGTGTCCATCACTAGACAAAAAACTGTACTTTGGCAGAGAGGAATGTCTTATTGACTCATAGTTGTCTTCCCAGTGCCTATCTTTAGTGCTTGGAATATAGTAGACATTCAATAGATGTTTTCATTGAGCATATACTATGTGCCAGGCACCATTCCACTGGCTAAACAATGATGCACACAACCAGTACAGTCACTGTCCCCAATGAGACCTGCATAATAATGGAAGAAACATAATGTTAAAAGTAAATATGTAATACAAGTGTTATGAAGAAATCTAAGTGCTCTGAAGAAAATAAAGTAAGGAAATTGAGAATGTTAGATGGTGGTGAGTTAGGCTCTTTTACATAGAGTCTAAAAAGGCTAATTTTGATAGAGAAGTCCTCTTTGAGGAGAGCATTTGAGCAGAAGCTTGAATTGGGAAAACGGGAAGGATTCAGGAGAAGAGCTTCCTAGACAGAGGGAAAGCAAGTCCATCAGGGAATGAGTGTGTTTGAGGGATGACTAAAAAGGCCCATGTGGAAGGAAAGAGGAGAGTCCTGTGAGCAGGAAGTGAGCCTGGAAAGGAGGGCGGGGCCAGATCACATGACACCAGAAAGTGCTCCCATTTGAGGATTCCCTCCTCAGAGCTGGACACAATGTTGGGTGAAAAATCCTGAAATGTGCGTGTTTTCAGAGGCCAACTCTAATTCTGTCACCAGCAGCCAGCGGTGCTGAAAGCAAATCACATTCTCTCTCTTTTCCTCAGTTTCCTTATGTGACAAATGTGGGCTTGGGACCAGCCTATCTCTAATATTCTCTCCAGATCAAAAATTCTTTTCTTTTTTAATGAACATCATTTGATAAGAACTGGGTTAAAGGTCAAGTATGCCACTGTGATTTTGTGCAAGCTACTTTTTCTATCTAAGTGTGGTTTGGTATTTGAAAAATAGGAATAGAAGAGCCTTCTCTCAGGATTAGCATGCCTGTCAAAAGACGTGAGGGATGTGAAAGTTCTTTCAAGTTGTCACATGCTATATAAACCTGTAGGGAAAAAATTCTTGAGAATTTACGGTATAGCAGGCACTGTTGTAGGTACTGTGTATGTGTTATTTTATCCTCACAGCAATCTCAGGAGGTAGATCTATTTAAGGGCCACCCAAGAGAGAGTAAAAATCTCAAATACCCTCAAGCAGTGAAATGGTGGAGTTCGTTTTATACCCAGATCCACTTGGCATCAGGGCTTCAGGGAGCCTCATTAGAATACAGGGTATAATATATGTGAGTGCAGGTGTAGGGTGGGGAGAGGAGGGGCTGTTGGAAATCAATCCAGCATTATTGATGTAAAATAAATTTAAATGATATTATATTTGTATTTCAGTAAATAAGACTGCTTGAATAGCATCTACATTCATAATATTTTCCAAATTCTTTTTTTAAAAGATTTCATTTACTTAGTTATTTGACAAGAGAAAGAGCACAAGCAGGGGGAATGACAGAGGAAGAGAGAGAAGCAGGCTCTCTGCAGAGTGGGGAGCTCGATGTGAGGCTTGATCCCGGGACCCTGGGATCATGACCTGAGCCGAAGGCAAGCGCTTAACTGACTGAGCCACCCAGGCGCCCCCAAATTCTTATTAAATAGATAAAAGCATTATGTGACCCAGAGTCCATCCTGGAACAATAGTCATTCCTTCTTACATTTTTTCACTTGGGTATAGAATACCTACTATGTGTCAGGTCCCACTGTAGTCGCTACTGGGACAGAAATGAAGAAGGAAGGCTCCCTTGTGTCAAGAACCATACAGTTTCTAATTTGGGGGGCTGGGGAATGCCATTGCCCTGCAACAGTTGGTGTAAGTGGTGCCATAGGCACCGTTCAGTGAGAACTAGGGGACACTGAGCATAGACCAGGCAGCGCCCTGCACAAGAAATGCTGCCGAGAGCTCAGATTCTTACAGAAGATATGAAACTCACCAGCGCTAAGGAGAACAGGATTATCATCTCTCTTGCTTGGGACCCTATCCCATATTGCATAAGCCCTAACATACATATTTATTCCACATTTTAGTATCTGGGCAAAGAGACGGCATCCCAGATTACTGCATCTTATAATCACTGCTGGCCAGCAGGCAGCCTTCATTACCTCTGCTCGCGCACTGGGTCACGGCTCATACTGGCGTGGCTTCTGCTGAGTTATGCATATTGCTGTTGCTACATGTGCTCGCTTGGATTGACAGTTAAAGGATCTTTAAAAAGATTAGAGTATGATTCAGCTTTGAAATGAAAAGTTATTTGTATCGGGAAAGCAGGGACCCAGAGCAGCATGATAGAGGATACGAGTACATCCAGGAGATTTCTCACTAAGTATAAAATACAAATTCTAAATGACAGGAAAGTATTGTCATAACTTTTAATTGGCAGCACCTTTTTTCCCCTGGTGGTACATAAAATACTACTGTACCTAATAATTGAGACTTCCTAGGTTAGGTGAGTTGCTGAATTTCAATTAATCCAGGCAAATCTCATATTTTTAGAAGTCATATTGACTCCCCTCCAGCTTTGGATTCACTTTAGATAATCCAATCTGTTTCATGAACTCCTGCCATCCTATCCCTATGGAATTCATTCTCGGAGCCTACATTCAGGACTCTCCGTTTTTTTTCCTAGCAAAGTGGCCCCAGGGTTCCAGGCCGTTGAGAATGATTCCAGTCGTGGTTCAGCCATATCATATATTAGCCACAGTTTGTGTCATCATGTTGACGTTCCTGGTCACCCAAGGATGATCTTATTATCTAAGCGTGTTATTTATAAGGAATTTCACAGCTGAAGCAAGGTACAGAATGACCTCCTGGAAAACAAGAGCGATTAACAAGTTTGGAGCAAAGCCAAACTTGAGAACAAGGTTGTTATTGGCATGATTTTAATCATGATAGACAATTAGCCAAGCTTAATTATATTGAGACGGAAAACTAAAATGAGTGGCAGTAATGAATTTCTCTGGGAACTCTCCTGTGTCTCCAACTCAAACTGGCTGACCTATAAAGTGTATAAAATGATAAAAGATGTTTGCCCACATGTACAAGCTGTGTTTACCTCGAGGAGCAGTCTGTGTGGAAAAGGGGTCTGGAGGACGTTTTTCTATGGGGGACGCGTCATGGGACACACATGGAATTCTTGAGTTCCATTGGCATTTTTTTGCTTCAGGACGGAGATGCAGAAGAGAGGAAACATATTTTAGCTGAACTTGGGGACATTAAATGTTAATGTGATTATGTAGCTGGGGATTCTTTAAATGTTGCCCGTGGCTGAAGTATTACTGTAGTTGTGTGTTAGCACTTTTTGGTGTTTTAAAGGCTTAATATTTTCACTGACTGTGTCAAGCCTAAATAGAATGCCTGAAAGTTCAATAGAATCAGAAAGTGATTAGAATGTAAAAATTTTAACAATTTGACACTCTTTGCCTCTAGGTTTAGAAATGGAATTTAGAAGGAAACTCTCCTTAAGTCTCTAGTCTCATTTTCCATTATGGGTTTTAATTGACTTATTATAATTAGAATACAGATGAAAGAGAAGTTGTAGGGAAAAACTGAAATCTCCATAGTTCATATAGTTCTTTAGGGTGCACAGAGTATCCTGATATTTAATCCTCACCACACACACACACACACACACACACACACACCTGGGAAGAGTAAACTTGACTTGTTTTAAAGACGAAGTTGAGGTTCAGGGTTGGGAACTCAGTCAAATAGCACAAATACACATGAAGCTTCTGATTCCAAGAAGACCAGAAGAAGGAAGGAAGGAAGGAAGGGAGGGAGGGAGGGAGGGAGGAAGAAATAAAGAAAAAAAGAAAAGAAAAAGAAAGGGAGGAAGAAAAGAGGGAGGAAAGGTAGGGAGGGAAAAAGGAAGGAAGGTAGGGAAGGGAAGAAAAGAAAGAGGGGGAGGGAAGGAAGGAAGAAGGAGGGAGAAAGAGGGAAAGGAAGGAGGGAAGGAAAGACAGAAGGAAGGAAGGAAAGCCTTTAAGGTGAAGTTTGGGGTGGGTTGATCCAGTGTGATGGACTTCCCTCAGTGGGAAGCAAAGTCAAATGGTATGTATGCCCGAGCTGTGAACAAATCCACCTGCCTCATCCCTTCCCTCTCTCCTTTCTTTCCTTCATCTGCCCTCTCTCACTTTGTTCTACTCTGTACTTTTACTGGAAGCTCCTGTCTTTCCAGGAAGAGTCATTGATACTGCAATTCCATTTATAACCTATGATTAATAAAATATCTTTTATCAGTTCGCACCCTTTATAGGTCCACCAATTTGAGGTGGAGACACAGAAAAATACAATACAAAATGTGATCTCCTACACCCACACTCATAGCAGACTTATTCACAATAATTATTCCACCAAAAGTTGAAAGCAACCAAGTGTCCATCCGTAGATGAATACATAAACACATGTGGTATATACATACAATGGAATATTAGTCAGCCTTAAACAGGAAGGAAGTTCTGACACGTGTTCCAACATGGATGAACCTTGAGGATGGTATGCTAGGTGAGGTGGGCCAGTGACAAAAGAACAAATACCTAGCCAAGTCAAATGCAGATATGGAAAAGAGAATGGTGGGTACCAGGGGCTAGGGGGAGTGGGAAATGGGAAATCATTGTTTAATAAGTAGAGAATGTGAGTTTGGGGAAGGAGAAAATGTTCTACAGATGGATGGCAGTGATGGTTGCCCAACGACATGAATATCCTTAATACTGCTGAACCATATGCTTAAAGATGGTTAAAATAGTAATTTTTATGCTTTGCATCTTTAACCTTTAAAAAAAATTCAATCCCAGGGCACCTGAGTGGCTCAGTCGGTTAAGCCTCCAACTATTGATTTGGGCTCAGGTCGTGCTCTCCGGGTGGTGAGATCAAGCCTCCTGTTGGGCTCTGTGCTCAGCAGGGAGTCTGCTTGATATTCTCACCCTCTGCCCACCCCCCTCACTCTCTCTTGCAAAAATAAGTAAATCTAAAAAACAAAACAAAATTCGATCCCTGTCCTGCAGTAAGTGCCCACTCCGCATTAATAGCTTCCGGTAGGGGACAGGCTTCAGTGTGACATGCACTGCAATGGTGGGAATCACAGCACAGCCTGAGAACATAGAGAAGAATTCAAGACATGGCCGAAGAATTAACATGGAAGCTAGGAAGGAATCTGTGAAGGGTGTGTGGCAGATGGCCGATTTAAGTCTGAAAGAAATTCTGCTTTCTCCACCAAAGTTGAGGGACAAAGCTGGTTGCTCATTCCATGCAGCAAGAGCTGTGAGTGCAGGAAAACAGAGGCTCAAGAAAGCATGGTGTGGTCAAGGAGCCAGGGAAGTTCTTGGTGGCTAGAGTCCGCAGTTCAAGGACGTTTACCTACTGCAACAATACAGTACTTCTTCCTCCCAGAGAGTTAAAGAGACTTGCCCATTGGGTCAAAGATATGTTTGGGTCTTTTTATTTGAAAAGTCCATTCTCCTTCCACTACCCTAGACTTTAGAGATGTGCTGTCAAATATGGCAACTATTTAAATTTAAATCTAACTTATGAAAAGTAATAATTTAGCCACATCTCAAGTATGGCTAGTGACATTTCAAGTGATTTTAGTGACTACTAATATAGATAGCACAACAAAAGCCATTTCCATCATCACAAAAAGTTCTATGGAACATCCCTACTGGAGAGTTTACAAGAGTAATTCCCTACCTACTAATTTATTTGTGTATTTGAACATTACATAAAATTCTGGTATTATTATTCTCATTTTGTAAAAAAGGATACCGCAGCTTAGAGAAGCTGGTGTACGTCACCTGTGGTTCCACAGCTATCAGGCAATAATGCTGGATCACAAATCCTAAGCCCCATGAGCCCACCTTCAGTACGCTCAGCATTAATTCATAGCTCCCACTGCCTTCAACCTCTTCTTTGCTCCTACTCAATCTTGAGATTATTCTTCCTAAAGGACCACTTTCCAGCATGCATGTATCTTTTCTTTAGCACTTGGAGAAAACACATATCCCTTAGTTTGACAACCAAGTTCTTCCACAAATTGTAATAAATCACTTTGCAGTTTCTCCCTGTTCCCTCTCCTCTTTTCCAGTACTCTTTTTCAGCTCCAGGTGCAGAATCCATGAGTTAAGTTTCAGCCTCTGAACTTTTGGTGTCCCTGATGCCTTTCTTTCTGCCTACTGGGATTTCATTTCACCTTCAAGCTCCAGTTCATGATTCACTGATTCTGGAAAATCTTCCTTGACCCATGTCAATCTGGGCTTCAAAGATATCCTGTTCCTCTCTTGCTAGGAAGCATCTTATGTGTTACTTCATGGGACACTATTTCTCTGCTTTTTCTTCTCTTTCTACTGGTGAACAAGTGTGACATTACCCATGAAGGACTTTACAGAGACTGCATTTCTCATCTTGGTGAACCATTGGTTCCAGCATGGATCCCCTTTGGTAGCTATTCTCAGCTCTGTGGTTGTTAGTTGTTGAATTCATTTTATCCACATTTGCTTGACTGTGGCTTCACTTGCTATGTGCCAACCATTGTACCAGGTGCATTTACGTTTGTTTCCTATGTTATCTTCCAACAATCCTATGGGAACTGTATTGTTATTTCTATTTTATCCAAGGGGTAAGTGGGGTTCAGTGAAGATAGATGAGTTCCTAACAGACATGTGGAGTGACAGAGTCAGAATCTGAACCCAGGTCCATCTGGCTCCAAAGCCAGTACTTCTGTGGCAGGTTAAGTCTTCCCTGGATGTGGTTAGATACTTCAAGTTATGACAACGAGTATGTGGACACTGTGACCTTCTCAGTTCTGAATAGCTCCTACCTGTATGTTATATTCAACACACACTAAATAAGAATTGATTACAACCATTTCTCCCAATTCTCCAAGTTCCAATGATATCAACTCTCCACCTTGGCTATGGCATCCGACTTTAGCTAATATGGGAGGTCAGAGGAGTGCACCGTTTAAAGTCCTTGTCTTGGTCTGAAACCCCACACATAACTCATCGTTTAGACACCATCCAAATACCAGTAGCTATGGATTTTGACTTTTTGTTAAATGAATTATATTTTCTATTAGAAACCTTGTGGCTTCTCTCCAGGCATTGTAAGTGGAGTCTCTAATTTATAAAATGAGATCAAAACAAATGTTTCTGCTAACTAACATGACTGTTTAGGAGAAAATAATCACAGGGAATCCTATGGAATATGATTTTTTAGGTTTAATTTCATAAAAATCCAAGAGAACTGAAAAGCTCAAGAAGCCCCAGCCTTTGTACATATTGCAGATGTTGTCATGGAAGATGGTGGGACTTGGAATTATGGTCCCTCAAGTAATGATTATTGCTACAACATGGCAGACAGAGTGAGCACTAACTCAGGAGCCAGAAAGCCCAAGTCCTGGCCTCAGCTCTATCATTAGTGATTGGGCACTCTTGAAATTGTCACTTACTTGAACCTCAGTTTCCTCTTCTGGAACATGTAACATTGGTTGAGTAAAAGGATAAATTCATAAATGAAGGTTTTGAGAGAGATACTCTCTAACATTTTTCCCCACACTAATGGTTTATGAGTCATAGTTTTAATTTAATTGCATTTACAAAAAAAAACTAGCCTGATTAAGGAAAGGGGCTCATATCTTAAAATACAGTATTTAGTTTAACTGTATAAAGAAAACAATCACATGATTCTGTTCCACTGTTCCACATGATTCTTGGTTCCACAAGAAACCAAGTTTTCTTGGTCCTCTGCAAGGCAAAAGAAAGGCCCTGGGCCACCACTCCACTGCTATAGCAGTCAGACATAAGGCTGATTGCACGCTTCACAAACACATGGAATGGGACCACAGACCATACTGCGGAGTCACGGGCGATGGAGACCTTGGGAGCCTGCTAGGGGACTGGGGAAAGATGGAACCCGCCTGGAGGATGGGGAATTACGACCAGCTCTTTTAAAAAGTGCTTTAGAAACCAACCTATTTCCTATCCCAGTTACTCCAGAGATGGTTTAATGTCCCTCTTTGCAATAAGAAAAGGGTAGCTACTGCACAACATCTGAGATCTGCTCACACCTGAGATCTGAGAGAGGGATGAGCTCTTTTCAGGAACCACCTATATTCCTTTACCATATAGATAGAGATAGAGATAGAGATGTGTATAGATATAGATAGATAATATATATACCTCCTACATATTATATACGTATACACACACACACACACACACACACACATATGTTTGAATGAGAATAGATGAAGTGGAAGGGGACTTGATAGCAGACTGTCACCATTGTTCACAGGGGATGGATGGGGAGACAATAGCCAAGCCTGAGTGCTTCAGTAGATAACCAGGGGTCGAGAGCCAGAGACACCAAATATAAAAGTCAAATGCCAGAACTAGAGCAGATCTTCTTCCCGAGGCAGAGGCAAGGTCTGGAATGAGATGGGAGTCTTGCCGAGCCAGAGCAGGACCAAAGCCATGAGGGGGTCTGGAGCGCTTACCATGGCCCTGGCGGGCTGCCCACAGCTGAAGATGGAGACTGGTAATGAGGGTTCCCATTGAACCTCTCGGGGTACCCCAAGCTAGGGAGGAATGATGAGGAACCAGCATCTGCGTTCTACCTTGGATCTTTCCTCCTCTGGTCTGGGTCCTCCTCAGCACCCCTGAAGTGTCTGGACTTGAGCTCTTGGGGTGCTGGGCTGCTGTCCCATTTGTTCCTCTGGGTGCCTCCTGAGGGACTCTGGGTTTGAGTGCTCGAAGACTTCTGGCTGTTCAGCCCTCTGCACCACTGCTCAGGACCTGTTCCTGGCCTGTATGGAGCCCCAGAGTGCAAAGGCCTTCTCCTTTCTCCTTCCTTCTCAGAAGTGCCTGACACTCAGCCTAGCCTACATCTTTTCTTCCACACAGTGACAGGAAAGGGTGCCGTCTCTGTCGCCTGAGCGCGTCCTCTCCCAAGCCTCCTGAGCAGTAGGACTTGTCTCCACCCTCCTTCATTGTTATATCTGAACTGAGCCCACTGGCTCACCATTAACAGTTTTATCATAATTGATCAGGAGAGTAACAAAGAAATAAATTAAGAAAAAAATCTGAAACTATTATCTTGGTCTTTAGTTCCCCAATCACTTGCTTCTGTGAGTAAAATTCCCCTCAGGCCCTCACTTTTGGTCTGCAGTTTATTACCATTCCAGAAAGTTCACGCTTTCCATCACAATGAGGCACTTAAGAGAGTTAGGAGAGGTATGAAGGATTTTGCTGGTCAAAAATCAGGATGGCGGTCTACTTGCCCCTGAGTGCCTCCTATGACAGCCCTTTGAGGGTATTTCCTCCCTGAAAGTAATGGAAATTAAAGTCAGCATCCCTCATTTGGGAATTGAACATTTAATCTTAGAATAGGCAAAGCCAACTCTGAAGACTAGCAAAGCAACGTTTAACATACATGCACTGAATAGCCCAGACCAAATCTGGACCTCAATTTGGGCAACAACAACATCCCAGCCCCCCTAAGTGTTAATCAAATGTTTGTAAATTGCTTGTGGTTCCCATGTGCTTTGGGGTTGCATCATTTAAAGCTATCCTGAGGAATCCTCTGGCACTACAAGTAATTAACCCTAATTCATCTGACTTGTAAATCTGAATTTACTCCTAAAGATTAAGGGTTGGGAGAATTAAAGAGTAGACAAAGTGCAGTTAATTAAGGAAGGCTTCCTGGAGGGGGTGATCTAGGGCCAAATCTTAGAGGGACAATGATCACAGCTCCTGTTACAGAATGAAAGGAGAAATGCAGCCAGGTTCAGTGAAGGGCAGCCTTATATCCCAGCAGCAACAAACCTTCCTGTGAATAAAAATGGAAATATCTCTTCTGGATGTATAGTCCTTTACAGCTTACAAAGGGCTTCCTTTGTAAGGGACATCACGGTGATGATGACAGCAGTGAGGATTTCCCGAGTGTAGACACAGTACACCAGTGTGAGTGCTGAAACACACTTTTACAGCTCTCCCACCAACAGCTCATTGGGTCTGGTGTTACGATCCCCTTTGTACAGAGGAAGAAACAAAGTCTTGGGCTGTTGTTGCAAGTCATACATGTTGTGTGGAAGTCAGGTGATAGACAGAGATGCGAAGGTCTGAATTCAGGTTGACCTGACACTGTGGTTCTCATCACAGCATCCCCCACGGCTCAGAGCAGTGGGGGGAAAGGGACAGTGCGTTCGGGATGATTGCGCAACACTAATGGCAAGAAAGTATTCGCTAGTAGCCACAGCAAAGCACTCTGCAGAGCACTTTCCGGAGAGGATCTCCTTCATTCATCCCAGGAACATTCTGACACTAGTGTCAGTTCCCACTTAACCATCAGGAAACTTGAGGATCAGAGAGGGCACCTTCCCTAGCTGTGACTACAAAGAATAAGACTTTCACTCCTCTGTCCCATATACCTCGCCTTGCCCTCTACAACGGGGCGCCAGCATCTAAGAGACAGTGTTCTTGCCTTTGGAGAGCTTGCCACCTTGAAGTTGAGTCAGACCCGGAAGTAGCCTGTTTCAGTGCAGTGCTTCGGTGGGTGAGTGGAGAGAGAAGAGTACCAGGGGTGAGAGGAGCACAGGACTGGGGCGTTCTGCTGAGCTCACAGGTTCGAGGTTGGCTGCTGTTATCACCATTTTATAGACGATGAGGGAATGTTACCCGCAGTCTTTGATGTGTCCAATTTGACAGAAGTTGTAAGAGGCCATGTCAGGACTATAACCAAGCTCAGTCTCTTGGCCTCAGCCATCAATGCCCCCTTTCTTATACTCTTCTCGGGATTGTCCAGAAGATGTCAGAAAAGTGTTTGAGGCCATTTGTTTCCTGGCATCACACAGACATTTACATAAGGGACACTAACCCTGCGAGCCAATTTTCTCTCTCTCTCATCCTCAAAGAAAACTTAGAATAAACTCCCAGTTTCCTGCAACCTTCTGTGGTCATGCCTGTCTGTGTGCCGGCCCCTCTGCTGCCTGCTGGCTCCTCCTTTTCCAGCTCTTTAAATGCGAGGGAAGCTGGGGGCTCAGTTTTGAGCCCCCTTCTCCAGCTGCTCTCTCCTTGGCTACTCTGAGTTGACCACCGGACTTGAAATGCCATGACTATGACCATGACTCCCAGATAGGTGTCTCCCACTTTGACCTCCCGAATCCCAATTCTGACCTCCAGAATCCATCCTGCATGGCCCACAAGGTCATTTACAGTGTCCTAAATAGAACTCTTCAACTTTCTCCCAAGCATCCTCCTTACCCTAGTCTTCCCATCCTAGTAAATGGCAGTAGCATTGGCTTGAATTCAAGCCAAACAAAACAATCTTGATTCAAATTATTTCTCACCATCTCTAAGCGGACGACACTAAGCCAGTCATTGTCTTGTCTTGTTTGGACTGGACAGTTTGGACAATTGCCATCAGCTGCTTCTGGCCTCCTTGATTCCTCTCCTGCTCGCTATAAGCTGTTCCTTCCACAGCAGCCAGAGGGACATTTACAACATGCAAATCAGATCGTTCTGATTCCCTGCCCCCTGGACACATATTCAGAAAACTCCAGTGGTTCTCATCACATTTAAATAAAGCCCGGACCACTGACAGAGCTCCCGAGGCCCAGCAGGATCTGGCCCTGGATTATTGATGTCCCTCCTTGAGCCTTTTCTCCTGCTCTGCTCCATGTCACTGACCTTTAGGCTGTTTTTCCAACACTTGAAGCTTGTTTCTACTTCAGGCTTCTATCCCAGCGTTTCCTGCCCAAGAAACACTTCTTCCTGAGGTCTTGCAGTAGTGCGCTTCTCCAGGTGTTTTTGGTTTATGCTCAGATTGACACCGGCCCCCCAATCCCACCTTGTGCCTTTGTACCATCTTATTCTTAAATTCACCATAGCACCTATCACCATGTGAAATATTTTTATTTTATTTTATTTGTTTGACAGAGAGAGATCACACGCAGGCAGAGAGAGAGGGGGAAGCAGGCTCCCCGCTGAGCAGAGAGCCCGATGCGGGCACTCGATCCCAGGACCCTGGGATCATGACCTGAGCCGAAGGCAGAGGCTTTAACCCACGGAGCCACCCGGCGCCCCTGAAATATTTCTGATGGATTTTCCCATTTTACTTCTAGAATATCTGCTTCCTAAAGGCTGGGATTTCCTCCGTCTTCTCTGCAGCCAAAACGGTGTGTCAAGCAATGCCTGGTATATAGCACACACTCAGTAGAAAAGTTGAATGAATGACTTGATTATTCTTTCCCGTTCTAAAAGTAATACATGTTTATGACAGAAAATTAGGAAATAAAGGTATATATTAAAAAATAGAAGTAGACATTTTGTAAATTTTAGTCACACCTTTTCCTATGTGTACTTTTTTTTTTTTTAAAGATATTATTTATTTACTTTTCAGAGACAGAGGGAGAGCGAGCAAGTAAGCACAGGCAGAGTGGCAGGCAGAGGCAGAGGGAGAAGCAGGCTCCCCGCCGAGCAAGGAGCCCGATGTGGGACTCGATCCCAGGACGCTGGGATCATGACCTGAGCCGAAGGCAGCCGCTTAACCAACTGAGCCACCCAGGCGTTCCCTATGTGTACTTTTTTAAAAGATTTTATTTATTTATTTGAGGGAGAGAGCGCAAGAGCATGAAAGGGGAGAAGGTCAGCAGGAGAAGCAGACTCCCCGCGGGGCTGGGAGCCGATGCGGGACTCGATCCTAGGACTCCAGGATCTGGAGCCTGGAGCCTGAGCTGAAGGCAGTCACTTAACCAACTGAGCCACCCAGGCGTCCCCAACCCCATGTGTATTTTTAACTGGAGATTATTAGGTGCACCTAATTTATATCAACTTTTTATGCAATTCTCCACATTTTGTCCAATATTTTGTATAATGTGTGCTTAACAGACATAATTTTTGTTCTTCCTATCTTGATTTCCTTCCTGAAAAACTCTTAGACGAGTACCCATCGTGCACTGTGGTTTGCATTTAACTAAGACAGTGCAGTTCTTTAAGGATTATGTAAACGTGAGCAAGTTATTAACTTCTTTGGACCTCAGTATCTCTATCTGCAAAATGGGAACAATAAAACCTACCTTGCCTTATTTAAAGCATTGTGCAAGGATCTAACAACGGAATGGGGCAAACCCCTCCTTAGATACTGGTGTGACTATCTCTTTTTCAACTAGCACTGTACAAGTGGAATAAAAGTTAGAGGAGAAAATATGACACCAAGTAATTTGTGAAGCAATTTTAAATTTGTGCATAAAAAGCTATTGGCAATTGTTCTGTGCTGAGTGAGACATGTCCTAATGTTTGTATTTAATATGCTAAACAGTTGCCAGTGCCTAATTCTATGTTCGTACCCTGCAATAGCTTTTTTTTTTTTAATTTTTTATTTTTTTACAACTTTCAGCTGTAAAACTGGGGTCAATTATTTTTAGCCATTTCTTCAGCCTGTCTCATTAGCAAAGTACTTTGAGGTAATGACTTGGGCATATTTGATGATTGTTCATTTTGAAAGATGTCATTTTAAGACTTTTCTGGAAGTTTCAAATCTGCCTGTGGGAGATCTGTTTTATGCCAAAATGTCATTTCAAATTCAAGCCTACATACCAGCTAACACTCGGCCCTTATAAATGTTTCACACCACCTGCATTTTTTATCATAGCTCTTTCATACGAACTTGGATTTCTTGTGGCTCACCTCCAGTCTCTGTCTGAGGGAGAGAAAGTAATATTTTTAAATGGCCTTTTTTCCCCTTTGTCAGAGGAGATAAAATTCCCCAATTATTTTCCCCTTGTGCATAGATATTTATATTAATATTTTAAGGAATGTGTTCTTTATAGTGTTATTCATGAACCCATGTGTTAAATTTAAAAGAAATGTGTCCTAAAAATGAATATTTAATCTGAGTTTAATACCTGAAACCAGATTCATGTTGACTTAATTTCTTTGGTCATAAAAGAAATCTATGAAAGGATTCAGATTCTTTCATTCATTCAACAAATATTTTAACAAGTGTATTGAGTACCTCCTATATTATCTCTTTTAATCCATCTGATAACTTGTCAGTATAAGATTATCCTCACTGTCACCTTCAGCAGCAGCATCCCTATATCGTGGATGAGAAAACCAAGACTCAGAGTAAGTCCTTGGGATAAGCAGTTTGGAAAAGATTTAGAGGTGTCAAGTACAATATCAGGAATGAGAGACAGAGACCGAGAAGCAAGACCTAGTGGAAACCTGAATGGGAGGATTCAATGGGCAAGAATCGTGGTCATAGCTTTGCTTTGCCTTGCTTCACATTGGGATCATTTGGGACTCTAAAAATCACTGCTGCTTGACTTCCACCTCAAGACACTATGATTTAATTGGTATGGAATCCAACCTGGTATCGGGATTTTTTTAAGAAAGCTAATGTACAACAAACTTTGGGAACCACTAGCCTTGGTAGCCACATGTAATGAAACTAAAGTAACTCCCACTCCCGCCTTGTGTGGTCTATCCCCGGATCTTGATGTTCCAATGGGCTGTATTGGTTTTTAGTTCACAGGATGGACATGAAGAGAAAACATGGGTCCCAGATCCCTATCAGAAGAAAAAGGCAGAAAGTTTTAATGGAAAGAGGGAAGGCTTTATTCACTCAGCTTCCCTGGCCCTCAGCTTCCAAGTCTCAGAATGGCTATTATGATGCCTATCCAGTAGGCATGTTGTGGTAAGAATTGCATTAATTACAATGATGCAATGACTTCAGAATCACCAGTCAGTTATTTGAAAAGAAATAATAGTAAATGAAAGCAGGTTTAGAAGATAGTATTTTCCAAAGATGGCCAAAATACCTCCACCCCATATGATCTTCTGATAGAAACATTGTCGCTTTCGCATCTGAGTCAGGGCCCATGTTCCTTCTTGAATCTGGGTGCACATTTGTAAATGCCCTGATCAGTAGGTTATAGTGGAAAGGACACTATGTGACTCAGGAGGTTAGATCATAAAAAGCAATACAGTTTCCACCTGGGTCACTTTCTCTTGAAACAAGCATCTTGGGAGCTCAGAACTGATTTGTAAAATGTCTGGCTCCCTTAAAGCCACCATGTTGGAGAGACCAGGTAGAACAGCCACACAGAGATAGAAAGAGAGGCCCCAAGAGCCTCTCTGTTGCCCGCCTTTGGCAGTCTGAGTCTTCCCAGCATCACTTGCCAGATAGGTGAATTCACTGGCCCTTGATCCAGCCCTTGATCTTTGAGCTGCCCCATCGGTCAGGGAGCACAGCTGCCCCACCCAGCTCCGCCCCAAATGCAGATTCCTGAGCAAAATAAATATTATTGCTACTTTAAGCCACTAACTTTTGAGTGTTTTGCTATGCTGCATTAGGTAGCTAGAATAGCAGGGAGGAACAAAAAGCAATCTATACAAATGTTAAACAGTTTATCTCTAATTAAATGTAACAATTCTTTTATTTAGCAACCTTCTGATGTTGAACCAAGGTTTTTTCTGGGAGAATAAGGCCCACTGGCCAGAACTTTGGCATTAAACATACACATAAAGCATTTTTTTTTTTTTAGAAGAAAAAGATTTTCAGTGTCAGTTTCTTTAAAGGAAAATCAATGTGTCAAAGCACTTAAAAATTGTTTTTCACCGCTTTCTTCTGTCCTTTATAGTTATCCTATTCTGACTTAATTCAATGTTTTATTAGGCAGCTCCTTTATTTTATCAAGTCTTTCCAAAGCATTCAACTTAGATTTCATAAAAAGAAGTCTTTCTTTTTTGTGAATACATTGCATCCAAGTGCATGTTACTTAGAAGACTGCAGGATAAAATTAACAAGTACAATTTGAATAAACAAATATATGGTGATATGTAGTTCTGCTCATGTGAACAGAAGTATACAAGTTTTCTAAAGAAAAGTCTGCTAGCCACTCATGTTCTTTAAAGTTATAGATATTAGTCGAAAGATTCATCAAAAGAATGAGAACCCCATTAATCTAAGAATCTGTTTAAATGAAGGTTGCTTATGAGAGTTTCTATCATAACATGTATAAAAGCACTCACATACTATGAGCACTCATTAAATGTTAGTTTCTCTAACCACTTAAGTCTTAATTTGCCAAAAACTCTGCTTGCAAATCATCTCTGATATCAAATACTAACAGAAGAATTTTTAAAATGTAATCTGTGATAGCCACCCAAATTTCATACTATTTCAGAAAATGCATTACATTTCTACATATGAAAAATCATTTCCCATGTATGAGTTCAGACCGGGTACCTAATATTTTTAAATCACTTGTGGAAAAGAACATGCATCATGACTAGCTTCTCCAATAGTGTACCTACTGAATGCATTTACCCTTGGAAAACAAATCTGCTAAAGCAGCCCTTGGACCCTGCACTTTCTCTAGCCTCAGCCACATCTTTGTATGATTATCAATAGGATAGAGAGTCCAATGTCCTGGGGCAGGCATTGAATTTTAGGATGAGGTATGGAATGTACTGTAAGTGTATCATCTTAGAATCTAGTGGTTACTCAGAGCTCTAATCAAAGCATAACCAAATGATGTCACTCCAGTCCTGCCTCTGCAACCCTGCACACCACTCCCAGAGGGACCACGCAGACCCTTCACGGCACAGGGCACAATTCCCCTGTGGTTCCTGGGCACCTACAGATCAAGTTGGGCCTCTGTAACATGGTTAATGCAGGTCTCCAAGGACCCTGACTTCCTTTTCAGCCTCCTTTCTAAACACTCTCATTTATATTAGGGCCCAGGCACAATGTGTGGCATAATCAGATTTTGTTCCCAGCACTTACGTTTCTTAAAACTGCAATACTGGGGGCGTCTAGGTGGCTCAGATGTCTAAGCATCTGCTTTCGTCTCAGGTCATGAACTCCAGGTCCTGGGATCGAGCACCATGTGAGGGTCCCAGCCCAGTGGGGAGTCTGCTTCTCCTTCCCCCTCTGTCTCTCCCTCTGCTTGTGCTCTCTCTTTCCATCTCTGTCTCTCTCTCAAATGAATAAATAAAATCTTTTTCAAAAAACCCTGCAATGCTTACCCTAAAGTGTTTTCCAAACTGGGGGGGTCTTAACCCACTAAGAGCTCACAAAATCAATTTAGTGGACTTCAATAACCATTTAAAAAAATTAGAATGGGATGGATGAATCAAGGTACATTACACATAGTAGATACTGTTTTGGTAAACTTTGGTTTTTAGTGGTGTGTGTGTATGTGTGTGTGTGTACCAATTTGTAATGTAGTGTATTTTTTATAGCAGATCATAAAATCAAAATACAGAATAGCTCATACCTCTCAACCATATGGCATGCAGTTTGTTCTACCTGGAAGGCCTTCTCTATGTAGCACTTCTCTGTCTCTCCCCCAAATTCCAACTTACCGTCCAAGACACTACTTCTGTGATGACTTTATCAGGTGTTTATAATGTGTTGGGCATAGAGCTCAATACTTAAGATGTTATATGCCATTTTCATGTTCAGAACAAACTTATGAAGTTAGAACTAATAATATTCCCATATTATAGACAAGGACATGGGAAGTGACAGATACAGTAAGTAAGTTGCCCAAGGTCGCAGAGGCAATGCATGGTCAAGCTAGGTTTTGAACCCAAGCCTTTGGATACACTGCAGAGCTTCTTCCAAACACCCCTGGCTGAGCCCAGACATTTCCTTCTCTGCCTCCCTGGCACATGGTTAGAGTCTCTAGGGTGGAATTTTCTACACTATGCTGTATTTACTTGTTTACATGCCTGTCCCCCCACACTAAGTTAGAGAATCTACAAAGACGTGAACTGTGTCCTGTATCTTTCTTTTGCTTTTGGACCATATGTATACATGTGTGTCATATAGAGATGACTTGATAAATATGAAATAATAAGTGGCAATGTGAGAAATTATCAGCATTTCACAGATGAAGAAACTGATACTTATCTAAGAGGAAGCTAAGCCTACTGTTCTTTCTGGCCTCTTCCTGTTATAATAAACCTTTTAACAAAGTTTAGAAGGAGTGATCACTTTGGATGAAGGCTAGGGAGATCTTCACAGAGCTATGAGAAATGTCATAGATAGATAAAGGCACTACAGGTTATATGACACATAACATAAAATACAGTTGTTTTCCTTTTTCATTTTCCATTCATGACCATGCTGTTCATAGGCATGCCTAAGAATCGGGTTTCTCCTAGGTGCCATTTTCCTCAGTCCATTCACTCATTCATTCATCCAACACATATTTTTGAGTCAAGCCATGTGGTTTTTCTTGGAATATATGGATAACGACATTCAGTTCTTCCCCGAAAGGTGCTAGTAATCTATAATGGAGCTGAGCAAATAAATAGGTGATTACTCTATGGCATTGGCAAGTATCACCTTGCACTAAAGGGCCAGAACTTCAGAGCTGTGTTAGTCCTGGGCTCAAGGCTGGGCTCCACCATGAAGGACTCCTAACAGCTTGAGGGCTTCAAGTGGATTCTGGGAGCTTCAGTTTTCTCATCTCCTAGGGCTGCTGTCAGGTAATGTGCATAAAGCACAGGGAGCTCCAAGAGAAGTGGAAATTGCAGGCTGATGACCGAAATAATATTTTTGTATGTGGGCCCTCTCACAGGCTTGCTTGACATTCCCCTCTATGTGTTGATTTTTTTTTTAATCCAAAGTATTGGATTAAAGTATTAGATTAGATTAGGATTAAAGATAAAGTATTGGATTAGGCCCATGATTCTGGGGCACCTGGGTGGCTCAGTTTATCAGGCATCCGACTTTTGATTTAGGCTCAGATCATGATCTCAGAGCCTTAGGATCCGGCCCCTTGATGTCTCTGTCCTTAGTAGGGAGTCTGCTTGGGATTCTCCCTCTCTCTCTCTCTCTCTCTCTCCCCCTGCTGCACCCCACCCCCCAACCAGCTCATACAAGTGTGTGCTCTCTCCTAAAAAAATAAAAAAATATATATATATATATGTTTATGAATCTGAATTCTAATTAGTATTTATTAGGCATCCCCTATGGGAAGAGAGAAAGGCTCTACCATCTTGTGAGGCAGGTTTTCTTCCTGGGTTGGGCCCCAGGTCAATGTCTTCCTTACTTCTCTTGCATTTACCTGCTGAGTACAAGCCACAGTCTCTCTTCTCCTAGACCCAATATCTCCCCTCTTAGTATCCCACCACTTCCACATTCCTCCTTAGTATTTATTTTTTCCAAAGCATCTAGCCTCATTGTGATACATATTTATGGCTATTTCTATGTCATAATACCCTTAGCTGACATTCCCAAGTACACCCTTAGAGCTCCTGTGTTTATATCTACCTCAAACACTAAAGTTTCTGAAGGAGAACTTTTATAGGATTTTGTAGGAACGTGTCCTTTTTTATGAAGAGCACCCTTCTTTTGCCCAACTGTTGAATTTCTCCATAAAAATGAGCACATATGTCTCTCATAACAGGATATTTCTAGCTAAATACTATAGAACGGTGAAGGAGAACCACTTCTCCCTAATACCCCTGGTCTGAGTTTGTAGTGCTCTCTGGAACAAATAATGGGAAATGCAAGCTTATGCTTCCTAATAGAAGCAAAAAGGGAACCCATATGCATCAGATTAGCGCATTGTGTTTTTCTGTTGTGTTGGATTCAGTAAGGTTTCATGTATTTTGCAGACATAGATGGGAGTAGAATGAGGGGAAATGGGCTTTTCATGGCTATGAAAATGGAATCAACCCAGAAGCACCACTGATTTTCCTAGGAGTAGTGTCCCACAAGTCATGACATCTGAATCATCCAATGTCAGGATCTTGTTTAATTTCATCACATATTTGCAATAGCCTGCTGTCTGCTTCGCTGGGGAATTATAAATTTAAAAAGTGCAAGTTCAGCTATTTGAATTCCTCAGATCATATACTCAGTATTACCATTACTCCAGTATTTTCAAGAGGAGAAAAAGCAAGTAGCTACTTAAATATATCAATATCCCATTAATGTGGTTACTTATAAAACTATAAAACCTATAAACAGTTTAATGGTTTTCCCCTAAATACTTCCTGCAATCTAATGATCTGCATTGTTCTTTTATTTTATGTTGATAGTAAATCTAAGAATACACTTACACTTCTTGAGAACAGAAATGGTGTTTTTCCTCTCCACTATGGGCAGCTCATCTTTAGGAATACAATAGACATCTTTATGGCTATTGTGCTTAAAGGAAAATATATAGAAATGGGTACAGGTGGGAGTGTTTATAGAGATGGTCGAGAACAGAGCAGCATAGACACTTCCATGGTTATCATATTCAAGATACTCGGATCCGATGCATGGAAGCCAAGGCAGGATTTTGTGTAGCCTAACTTTGTGTAACTTGCCGAGCACCTCAACATACCAGGAATTGTGCTAAAGCTTCCAGATACGTAGCTAATAATGTGACAGTAGCTACTTTGGGGAATGCTTCACCCATGCTGGGCAATATGCCCCTGATTATCATATAATCTTTATAATTTTGCCTGAAGTTCCCTAGAATCCAAGTCATTAAAAAGAGGACTCTTAAGCAAGTGATTGATTGGAAAAGGAGAGTGAAGGAGTAGGACAAGGCAAGGGGAAAGGACTAAGCAAGGATATAGACTCTGGAGCTGATATACAGACTTTGCCTCGTTTTGAGTCAGTGGCTACAGGGGGAAACCTCCAGGGTGAGGAGCTTCCCAGAAGAAGAGGGTGTTTCTCCAGAGAAGGGTCCAGTCGACACTCAGGGCAGCTGGGGGATGGCGCCCAACCCCGGGCACCAACAGCATCTACTACATACTCTTTGGAGTAGCTACTGTCCCCATTTTTTACATGAGAAAACTAAAGCGCAAGGCATTTAATTTGCCCAGAGTCACTTTTAGGAGATCGGGATTTCAACCCATATCCGTCTGACTGTAAGCTCTTGACCCTTCTTCCACTGTAAATGCAGTCAGGGTGATGACTTCTTTTTTTTTTTAGTTGGGTACAGAGTCCAGAGGTAACACGGAGAAGGTGATGAACTTTCCAGAGAGGCAAAGAGTTTGGGGTTGTGTAGAGAAAGAAAGGAAACCCTTCCTGCTCTGTGCATTATATAGAAAAACCAGAAGTCACAAAGACAAGGAAGAAGGATTCTGGTGTATTTTTGGCTGCAGAATCCAATTCCTTTGTGTGCCATAAATATAAAGGTATGAGTGTGCTAAGCAAATGGTAGGAGTAGAGTATTGTTTCTAAATAAAAATATACCCTAACTAAATCAAACTGGCAACGGCTTTGCATTTCTTCCCCTGGACTGACCCTCCATGGGCGTTAGAAGTTTAAGTGGCAAATGCCATTGGCCCTGTAGCTGATCTGTCCTAAAATTGCCCAGACCAAGAGCCTGGCTAGGGGGCCAATGAAATATTCAGAGAGGGGGACCAGCCTAGTACTCCCTTCTTACTTGTCATGCTGGCTCTGCTACTTCCTCACTAGGGGACTTAGACAACATGTATGGCTGGGCTTGGTTGTCTCACTTATACAAAGGAAACAAGAGTTGCCCTATTCTCCTGCTTTCTGTGGTTTCAATTGCCATCATTCTTTCTTCCTCTCTGCAATCCCAGATTTTCTCTTCTGTGGGACTCCATTCCCCCAGCCTACACTCTAGGTCCTTCCCAACCAGTTGTTATGCTTGTTATGCCATTGTTACGCTTCCCACACATCGACCTTGACAAATACCTCCATTTACATTAAACTCATCTGAAATGGCTTTGACCCTGTCCAGAGCGGTGTGTAATATAGGAATGTGACAGTTTGGGGGGCAACTGAACATAGACATCGCAATTCTACTTCCCAAACATGATCCAACAATTCTGAAATGCAGCAGATATCTTGATTTCTGCATTATAGAAATTTTGACTTTATCTTTGGTTAGCGCACATACACAGTCATTTCACAGGGTGCCTTCCTTGTCCCTCCTTGTCCCCATTTTGAAAGGGTGGGTTTATTTTACAAGTAATTCTAGTCACCATGGTCTCAGATCGCTTTGATGTGGGGTGATAGATGGTAATACCGGGTGATATTAAGAGTATCTGGGTGATCATTCTTTAGGATCTGATCCCTTACCTTCTCCTCAAATACCTGGGGGCGAAAGCAAAGTGTGAGAAAGTGGGAATCAAATGCCAACTCTCTGCTCCCTTGATTCAACTCCAGGATGGTGATTAAATGAGTGTTTGCCTTGTTGCAGATCAATTATTTTGAGGACTCAGAATTTCTTGCTGTGTCTTGAATTGTGCTGATGGTTTTTAAGTAGGCTATAAAAATTCCTGCGAATGATTTGTTTAATTATTGTCTTGCTCCTCATTTACATTTTTATCTAAAACTCTGAGAACTGAAATCTGTATTCAATTCCACTTCCTGCGAGCTACAATTTGCCTTGTTGGGAGACATATCTGGAGTGTGCTTTATGTATGGAATAATACCAGTCAGGCAGAATTAAATGTCTGTGATGTGGCTATGGTGTCTATAGACATAACTCTTTTTTGCTGATTTCTCTCTGGTTTAGGACAATATTCAATGCTATCTAATAGTCATGACTTCTTTTTTTTTTTAACCTCACTCAAGGAATCATCACAGTCTAAACATGTTCAGACTTGACTTTCTGGATTAGACCTCTGAGAATAGAGGATTCTGACCCACCACATTACAAGACTGGTTTTTACTGACCCTCCCCTCCGTGATGCACAAATAACCAGATAAAAAGTAACACACACAGCCCATCACAAAACCTTAGATCTGGAGATACCGTCACTGTCACTTTACACCGCAGAAGCGAACCGTAGCGTGGCATCATGGGAAGAACACCGAAGTCAGCGGGATTTTGCTTTACAAATGTTTCTGTGCAGTTCGACACAAGTGCTTTTGAAATTCTGGAGTCTCGGCTGAAATAAAAACTGTGAAGAAGTAAAATTCTAGGGGTGAAAAGCTGCAGTTGCAAAAGAAACAAAGCAAAACATTCCTGAATACTTCTACCCAAACTGCCAAGATTGCTCATGTTGATGAAAATACTACGAGTGTGCACTGGAGTCAGATTTGTAAGAGGGAAACAGATCATTTCTCCAGCTCCAGTGTGGAGACGGAGTTCCACAGGAGTGAGGTGTCTGCCCAAGGTGTCTGGTGAGTTAGTGGCAGATTTAGGACAAGAAGTAGCAAATTTTGATTCCAAGTCCAATGTTCTTTCACCCTCAAACTGCTATAAATGTGACAAATTATCTTATTAGTTTAGCCTAGTTCAGCATTTCCTCAAGTGTGGGATGTTAATAGGTGTTACATGAAATAATAGTTTCATGGTCAAATGAGTATAGAAAACGCTGTTAAATAAAATTAAACACATTTCTTCATTTCAGGCTTCTCTGAACCTTTAATATGTTAATATATATTGTGGCTCTCAAAGAGGCAAATCAAATATACAGCTTTCCTAAACTTATTTGACCATAGTAATCTCTTTTCCGCAGAATAACTCACGGAAGACACTTTGAGAGGTTTTGGCCTCACCAGTAAAATTTAATGTCTTTGTACCAGTGAAGGTCCAGATAAGAGTTATAATTCAGCCAAGATGGTTCAAATGGTGGAGCTAACAAAGGGGCTACATTCAGAGATCCAATCTGGGCAGAGTTAAGAAAACCAAAAAAGGATAGTGAAGCCCCCAGGCAGGGGGAAGCATTCCCACTGCACTGAAGAAGCAGAGGCAGGAGACCAGGCAGGGTGCACTCTAGAATGGAGCTGGGGCTGTTAGTGGGACCTAGCCTCTCAGAGGGATATGCTTCTCCCTGGACCAGAGTGATAGAGGAGGAAGGGGGTAGGAGGAAATGGGAAGAACTATCCCAACTGCTTTGTCTCTTTCCTCTCTGATCTGTTGCACCTCCTATTGGTCAAATGTAACTGGAAACCAGCCAGCAGTGTAGCCTGGGCGTGGCTACATCTGTTGTTGTTAGTGTCTAGGTTCAGCCTCTCAAACCCAGAGGTGTGCCATGCACTTATAGGCACTTTGTATATATTGATCATTTCCTTAAATTTCATGACAATCCCATAATCCCGGAATCATGGCCATTTGCAAATGAGGAAACAGACATAAACTCATATAGGTAATAAGAAATAGGATTCAGCCCCAGGTTCATCTGTCTGCCTTCCATTTTACCACATTGCTGAACCAGAAAATATCAGACTTTCAATGAAAGCTTAAAGAACTTGCAGAAGGAGTTTTTCATCTTCAATTTCAAGCAATTTCATCTTATCGCTAACACGATTAATCCTCCAACAGAGTGAGTGAGTTTAATTTGTAGGGTTTTTTTCCCCCCCTCTGCAGGGACAGGAGACCTTATTTTATTCATCTCTGCAATCCCAGACCTTAACACAGTGCCCAGTCCTGAGTTTGTATTTGTTGAGTGAATGCAAAAATGAATGCATGAGTGAGTGAAGTGTAAATCAGCATTCCAAGGACGTCTTCTCACAGCGCTGTTGGGACAGAGTTGGCCTATCAATCTATTTTTAAATGTTCTGGCTTGTTCGAAATGGGAATTTTTCCATGTTGAGCATCTGTTTGTGACTTTTTCTTGGATAGCTATGATACCTCTCTCCTTACAACCCCCAAATACACACACTAAACACACACGTATGGGTGCACACACCCCTCTATTGCCTCTCTGCCTCCATCTCTGTCATGCTAATCCTTTCTGTTCAGAGCCACCAGATGTGTAAAATTAAGCTTTATAACGTACCACAGATAACCATACCCTATGCCAAACCTCTTCTGTTTCCTTCGAAATCCTATACTAGCTCCAAGTTGCCCATTAGTTTAATACATATCTGCTAAATTTAACTGAAAAGTCTATTATCCATCCTAAAATTCCAATTTTTCCATACTCTCACTCCATCGAAACTTAATCTATCAACTTTTCCAGAATGAACCCTTCCATCAGGCTGGGCTAGAACTTTCTCTCAAAGATACTATGGTCTTTCTTTCCTCTACGTCTTTATCCATGCATGCTCTGCATGCAATGCCTTTTCTTTTCCTTCCATTGTCTTTTCATTTTTTCACTCATTCACTGAGCTCTTGTTGTATGCCAGAAACTGTTGTACTGAAGTGGATACCAAGAAGGATTTAACTTGGTCTCTGAGAAGTGCAAAATCTTTCATGGGAACCTGACACTCTAAGCAAGAACGCACAGCACAGTATGCTGACTGCTACGATTAAGTTGTGAGGCCAAGGGAGGGAGCCAAGGAATCGCAGTCCCAGGAGTTCAGGAACAGTGTCTATTCCAAGTGCCCAATGCATTCTGGAAGCTCAACAAATATTTGTTGAATGAATGAAGTAACATTTGAACTAGGTTTTAAAGACTGCCTATATCTTTCAAGAAAGCTCGAGGTCTTCTCTCTGCCTGCTCTGAAATAAAATGCTCTTGTAGTTCTCAGAACATTCTATCAAACTTGCTGTCTCGAATTGCTCTGTAGTTCATGCACCCAATAACAATGTAAGCATTAGTAAGTTCAGATTATGACTTATAATTTTTTTTCATATACCATCTATCACTGATCTTGATATACAATAAATATGGAAAAATGGTAAAGGATTCAGCTGAATTGATTCTAGCAGAATTGAAACATTTCTATATATACATCCATTTGGAAAGGATAAGTTTAAATAGTATTTTAGGGATGATGATTTGGGTTCATCCTAAGAGAGTTTCCTAAGGCACTGTTAAAAATGACCTCGAGCTCTTGATAAAACATGGAATCTTAGTCTATGGGATGGTACCTGAGAGTCTCTATTTCTGAGATGCTCCTAAGAAGTGAAAATACAGCTGGCCCATGGGCCAAAGTTTGAGTAGCAAGATGTTAGAGGAAAGAGGGACAGAAAATAACACTATTGAGTTCATGTTATCTCAGGCACTAAGGCTCTTTGGATGCATTAACTCTATGGTTTTCACATTATATTCATAGACTGGTTACAGGAAGCTTTAAAATACAAAAATTCTCGGGACCCACTTCTAGAGATTCTGACTCAGAGGACCTCTGGTGGAAACAAAGAAATCAGTATTTTTTAAAAAAAGCTCCAAGGTGATTCTGATGCAGTCATATTCAGAATTCTAAGAATGACTTCCAGTGGCCCTTGTCCTGATGCAATTTCCTCCTGAGTGTGGGTGGAACCCATGAATATGGTGAGCTTGGACTTTCATGGTTATATCACTTTATATGGCAAAAGATAGATTATCTGGGGAGTCTAATCTAGCTGCAAAGCTCTTTAAAAGCAGGATTTTCTGTGGCTTGTGGCAAAAGAAGCTGAAGAGATTTCAAATGTGAGAAGTCAAGGCAACATTTTGCTAAGCAGCGGGTGGAGTGGGTCATAGGAGAATGAAAGCAGAGAGCCTTAGGGACTGAGAGGAGTGCCCTGCTGACAGCCAGCAAGGAAACAGGGACCTGGATCCTACAACCACATGGAACTAAACTCTGCCAACAACCTGAATGAGCCTGGAGGCTGATTCTTCCAGAACCTCCAGATAAGAACCCATCTGGTCTTTGACACCCTGACTTTGGCCTTGTGAGCCCCTAAGTAGAGGACCCAGCCAACCCTGCTGACTTCTTACCTGCAGAAATATGAGAGAGTAAATGGGTGTTGTTTTAAGCTGGTAAATATATGGTAATTTGTTATGCAGCAGTGGAAAACTAATGCATAAACATTTAGGTTTGGCAGTGACTACATTAAGTAATGGGATCCTCCCATAGGCTCTGAAGCACAAGTTCATTAGTTCCACTTTAAGGATGACCAAGTGGGGTCAGAGGACTGAGGTTCATTTCCCATTGTTTCATACCTAATGTCAGAACTATAGTTTGGAAAAAAATATATGTATATGAAATATATATATATATATGAATATATATATATTTGAAATTCCCTAATGCTCAAAAACAGAAAGGAAAAAGATCAAACATATAGGAAATAGGGAGACTGGATAAAGCTGAAGAAGAAAGACTTCAGTTCAGTAGACATTGAAAAAAATGAGTTCTATTTCTTTAATGTGCCCACGAAAATTGCAAACTCCCATCTGTTCGCTATATAAGATAGCTGAATGGTTCAAACACATAAGGGAGGCTTGGGATATTCTTTCAGGCTTAATGTAGCCGCACCTCAAGGATAAGAAACAACTATAGAGTCAGATCCTCCTGACAGTGGCTCCGAAAGTTAGCAATGTAATCAACATGTCAGGAGGCCTGGACAATTGTCTGGGCTTTGTCCTTAACCAGGGGTCTTACAACCCCCTGGCTCACTGGAGATACAGAGAACATTTAGGTAAGTCCCCCACAGTGTTTCATCAACTTCCCAGAACATACCTTTGTGCATAGTGATGTCAGCTGGAATATAAAACACGGACACTCAATGAAGCTCTGTCCTCTGGCTCTTTAAATCAGGAGTAGTCACTCCTGCCAAAGGTATGAAGTGTGACGTGTGTGCCTACTTCGACCCAGTCTTTCCATTGGTTCCTTCTCTGCTGTCTCAGACACTAAGGGAAGCCAAGACAAGGGGAAGAGACACCCCTCCATCCATTCATTCATCCGTTCTGCCCACACACATATATTAAGCTCCTGCTGGGGTGCTCAGTGCGATTCTGAAGCAACTGGGCTTCATCAGACCAGTTTTAGTACAAAACAAAAAGCATCTTCTCCACGGAGAGAGTAAAAATAAAAATCTATCCCTAATTCTGATCCTATCTTTTGAAAAGAGTCTTTAACTATATTAATCTGCTTGCATAGGCAAGTTCCAAAAGTGTGTAACAGAAATTCTACAGAAATCCATCCAAGAATAATTTATGTCGCTCTTCCAAATAGGGCTGCCCTGGCTTCACTCCCCGAATGTTTATTCATGTCAGCCATTCACTGGCTCAAGGAATATACACTGGGTGGCTTCTATGTGCTACCCAGAGAGGCAAAGGTACAAAGGTGAATAAAACACAGGTTTGCCCTCAAAATCTAGCCCAGGCAATCCCCCCCAAAATATTAATAATAACAACACATTTTGCATTCAGAATACTCTGATGGAGGGAAACCTACGTGCCCAGCCATAAACTCTTGTTCGTGCAAGAATAACCTGAAAACCAGAGGACTGTACAAGTAGGTTTTTCTGCCGGACTGAGGCTTTTTTTTTTTCCTTATTTAATCTGCTTGTAAAACCCTCACTTTCCATTTCTGCAGCCACTCCATCAGGAATTTTGATGAAATGGAGGACAGAAAGCCTATCTGTATGTAAAAAAGCTGAGGTATTGCATAGTGCCTTTTGGATTTTTCCTCTGACAAGTGGTTGGCATCTGCTAACAACACTTCTTTTCTTGAGCTTTGTAACGTTGCCAGCCTGAGAGCTGAGCTTTGAAAAAGGAGATGAGACTGTTAACAAACGCCTTTGTTATCTCCGGAATTGATTATTGTACAGTGGTTCACAGAAAAAACTTGATGTGTATCTTGTCTCAATATTTACCTGCTCCTCCCAGGAAATATTGTGCTAAGAGCAATTCCCTGCCGTATAACAAATGTCAACTTGCCTAAGATAGCTGGTGTGCTGCTCACCAATCGACTGTCCTTTTCCCCATCTGGGGAACCAATATGATAAGACCCCAGGAAGAATTTCTCATTAAGCGCTTGGAGATCTTTTGGGTGTGATGGCTGCATGGAGGGTTTCATATATCTCTTTTCCCCCCTTGCTTTCGTTTGAGCAATATTTATTGAAACCTTCTACGTGCCGAGCCCTTTTCTGGCCTCTCGGAAAATACTAATGAATGAAAACAAACCTGAGGCGAACGGCCTTCCTGGAGATTACGTTGGGCAGAGGAGAGGAGCATTCTGCAGGCAATCCCAGTACATGGTGATAAGGCAAGATTGCACAGAACGTGTGCTACAAGAAGTTAATATAGTCGAAGATCAAAGACAGCTATTTTGAGAAAGTGATTTTTAAACTGAAACTGGAAGGAGAGGTGGGAGTTAGAAGGAATCCAGGCATTGGGATGGGGGAGAGTGAGTGAGTGAGAGAGCAGCAGTGAAAAACAGGGAGGTGGCATTTTCTAGGCGGAGAGGACAACAGGAAAAAGGGGGTTCAGAAGTGAAGGAGGGCATGGCAAATGACACTGGGCAAGCTGCTAAACTTCTCGAGGGCTCAGTTTCCTCATCTCTCAAATGAGGGAATGAAAAATAAAATAAAATGGGCAAAATGGCAAAACCCATGTAACAGTGTTATAAGGATTAACTGGATGGTCCGTGGAAATCATTGGCATGCATGTACTTCTTGTTAAGTCCACATGGACAATAAGCTAGTATTTATTCATTGATTGAAAAACTGAGAAAAATTCGAGATCAGTGTGGCTGGGCTGCCTGTAGTTTTCTCCCAATCTTGTATGCCAGGCTTCCTTTACAGCTAGAGTATAGCCTCTATACTGTGTGTTGTACATCTGAAGCTCCCCAATGTATAGATGTAGCAGACATTTGTTGTTTATATGTCTGTATCTGACTCAAAATTATCATTCTTTGCAGACAAGTGCTATGTCTTATTTATTTCTGTATCCACACACATAATGTAGTGCCTGGCACAAAGTAGTTTCTCAATAAATGTTTCATGGATGCATGAATAAATAGAAGAAGATAGAAGTAATAGAGTAGAGTAGAATAGAATCCTATTAGATCTTGGTGCTAAGCTAAATGCTACAGGAAATTCAAAGAGTAGCTCTTGAATGTAGTCTCTAAGATGCTTTTTAAGGGCTGTTAGAACACTGCTGCCTCAGGAAGACATGAATAGACATTTTTCCAAAGGAGACATCCAGACAGCCAACGGACATTTGAAAAGATATTCAGCATCACATCATCAGGGAAATGCAAATCAAAACCACAATGAGATATCATTTCACACCAGTCAGAATGGTTGAAATCAACAACACAAGAAACAACACGTATTGGTGAAGATGTGGAGAAAGGGGGGACCTCTCGCACTGCTGGTGGGAATGCAAACTGGTGCAGCCACTGTGGAAAACAGTATGGAGGTTCCTCAAAAAGTAAAAAATAAAACTACCCTATAATCTAGCAATTGCACGAATGGTTTATTTACCCAAAGAATATAAAAATACTAATTCAGACAAGATCGGGTATGTTCAGGATGGTATGGCCATAGGCCAAAAGTACTCATTCAAAGGGGTACGTGCACCCTGATGTTTATAGCAGCATTATTTACAATAGCCAAATTATGGAAACAGCCATATATATATATACATATGTGTGTGTGTGTATATAGTATATAATATATATGAGTATGTTCATATGTAATATATTATATATAAGATAAATATATATAATATATATAATATTACCCACCCCTTAAAAAGAATGAAATCTTGCCATTTGCAACAACACGAGTAGAGCTAGAGAGTATTATGCTAAGTGAAATATGCCGGTCTCACTCACATGTGGAATTTAAGAAACCAAGCAAATGAGCATAGGGAGAAAAAGAAGGAGGCAAACCAAGAAACACACTTTTAACTATAGAGAACAAGCTGATGGTGACCAGAAGGGAAGTGGGGGAAGGGGATGGGTGGAACAGGTGGTGGGGATTAAGGAGGGCCCTTGTGATGAGCTCTGGTGATGTTGGAAGTATTGAATGACTATTGAAAGTGTTGAATCACCTGAAACTAATATTAGATTGTATGTAAACTACACTGGAATTTAAATAAAGACTTAAAAAAAAAAAAGCCTGCTTCCCCCAGGCTGCCAGATGTTTGGAACAGCGGAGGAATAAAAAGCTCACTCACCCTAGTAACCTTCCCTCCTGCCTCAGAGCATGAATTTTGGGCATTGCATTTCTTCCCCATGCCTCCCTTGAGAGAAAACTGTGCAGCTAAACTCTATTGCTTGACAGAAAATATCCAAGACCCCTCCCAAATAGAAATCCTTATTATTATTTCAAGAATTATATGTACACAACTTTTACAATATGGATATTTTTGAAGATATATAAAAATGCTCAAACATAGCTACAACCTTGGCACCTTTGCAGATTACTATAAACTATATGTTGTCTCACATACAACCCACTGTCATTAACTGCTAAAGACGGGAAGACTGAGGCTCATCGCAGCCAGGGGAGCTATCCAGGGGCTCTCATGGATATCCATATCAGTAAATGGTGCAACTGGTTCTCAGGCCCGACTATGTCCTGGGTATGCAAGGACAAGAGGGGACGTTACCTCTTCATGATAGATTATGAAGCCCATGCTACCTTTGGACTTGGTAGAGATATCCATTTTAATTTTATATTCCCTCTAACCTAGCTTTAATGGTTCTCCCTCACTCTTCCATTTATCTGGACTCCACTCTCATTTGGAGGTTCTGTTAAAGTTTTTCATCCTCCAGCAGCCTTCTTGAATCTGTCAAGCCAATTGATTATAGCTCCCCCTGGTCTCTGTTGTTAGGGCCTTCAGCTTTGCATCTCTGGCTTAGGACTTTCAAATACTACATTACATACATAGCTATTTTTTAGTTACATGCTAGGCCATTAGCTTAATAATAAAACCACCAAATATTAGACCCAGGAGTCCCCTTTGTATGAATTCAGATCTTATCTCCATCTCTCCTGGGCTGTGTGTCTATCTGTATGTTCTCTGACTTCTCTGTGCTTCAGCTCCTCATTTAAAAACGGGAACGAATACTACCCTCTCCTAGGGGGCAATAAGTTAATACGTGTAAAGCATATGGAAGTTTAGAGTCGCTGCTAACTATTTTCTCAGGCCAACATTTAAAGACCTAGAATCCATTCTTCATATAAAGCTGAACTGAGGAAGGGAGGTACTGACATTTTGTTATGTCCATCTCATTTGTGGGCACCCCTCACTCCACCAGAATCCCTGGAGCTCCGTAGATCACCCAGCACTTTTTTGTGGGCTAAAAAACAAAAGGCCTAGAGAGATGAAGTAACTTGTCTAATCACACATGGCCAGTAGGTGGCAAGGAGGTCTGGCCTTGGGCCCGTGTTCTTCTCACTTGCACTAGACATGACCATGTCTGACTGTCGGTTATCTTTATGTATTCCTCCCTCCACCCCCCCAGCCCAAAGCTTTACATGGCTTTATTCATCCACGGAGGATATAAATATGTTTAGACCAGTCCGAGCATTTATGGAACTCGTACTTTGGCGGGAGGGGAAGGGGAGAGAAACATAACATAATTATAGAGGAGAATTAATTTAATGATAAAGGTATGCAGAGGCAACACAGATGAGGAATAATTAATCCAATGTTGAGCAGAATGCGAGGGATGAGTAAGAGGCAAATTGAGCTGTTGTGGGGTTGGGGGCACTCCTGGCAGAGGGCACTGCTGGGACAGACCCACAAGGGCAGGGAAGAGCATGACATCTGTGAAGAACTGCAATTTCCTTTTCCTGCTAGACTGTGGAACCCAAGACAGAAAGAGGGGGAGAAGCCAGGGAGAGAAAGTCAGGGGTGGCATACTGGGGGAGCGTTGGTGAAAGGAGTCCCGTGCGCCATGTTGGAACACCTGGGGATTGATGTTGGTTTCCAAAACTACATACTTTAAAGTTGAGAGGGTTGTGTTGGCAGAAAAAAAAAAGAAAAAAAAAGAAAAAAGACCCGTGGTTTTGAAAAAGTATAAAATCGAGAAATACAAAACATATGTTGGTATCTTCTGAAGTGATGGAAAAGGGAAAATTCTCTCCAACATTAGGCTAGCACAGAAGTGCTGAGAGTCAACAAAATAAAGACATTGACCAATCGCTCTGTGTGTTGCTGTGGTACAGATCCTCTTTGATAAATGGAGTTTCAGCCATGAGGAGAGTCACCAAATACTGTTCCAAGCGACCTTAGTTAGCAACGCTTGTGTTCCACTGCTAACTAAGAACAAGGTTTTCAAATCAGATAAGATGAAAATCCTGTAGAGCTTGATAAAAGACAATTAGTGGATGCGCCAGACTCTGACCAGAGATGGGCACTGACAGCTGGAGATACACCCTCCCCGTGGCCTGCAGGACCTTCCCAGCGAGGCAGGGGGCTGGCTGGGCATGGAAGGGGGAGAGACGGAAAGGACCAGCTCGGCTGAGACAGGAGTCCTGGCAGCTAAAGTCTATTTATTAGTGTCTCTGCTCCTCCCCTGCTGTTATATTAATATAACGAATTGTTCACAGGTGCGTCAAATGAGATTTAGACGATCGCTGGGAGCTTTGTTACCCAAACAGGCCAAATTAGGGAGAGCAGATGCGTCAGGCAAACTACAGCCCCTTAGCAGAAGTACAAAACTTGAATTAATGAAGGTCGGTGCTCACATTTGGCCTTCATGGCTTTCATGGCAGTGGGATTCAGCCCCCTGTTCAGCTCTTGCTTGCCAAGAAGTACTCTCTATCTTCACTTCTGTGGGGATAGGACAGATGGGGTGAGTGTCCCAAGGAAATTGTCTTCTCCTTCCAAATAATAATGAGAATAAGAAAAACTGATGGCCACATGTACCGGGCCTTACTGTAAGGGTGTGCAGGTTTTGTCGCTCAACACGAAGGTTCTAGAACAAAGGAGTGAACGTGTGCTGGTATCATGCTATGTAGTGCTCCCCACATCGTGTGCCCTGTGTGGGCTGCACACCCTGGAGGAAGGAGCACCTTTTTCTAACTGCCCCAAAGATACAGTCCACTCAAGGACTGGTGCACTCGAGCCTTTGTGCAGCTTTTCAGAAAGAGTGATTTTTTCCCCCCTAACCCTCAGGGTGGCACATGAGCTAGTGGTAGCCCCCCAAATATTATCTATAACCCCAACAACCACCCTGTATGGTGCACATAGTCTTAGGATCCCCATTTTACAGATTAGAAAACTGAGTGCCAGAAAGATGAAGCAACACGGTGAGAGTTATACGTACATGGCAGAGCAAGGATTTGATCCAAAGCAAGTTCCCATTCCTCTGCTGCCATAAACCAAAATAAACACATTTTCTTTTTCTTCATCTCTTGCTCCAGAGAGAGAAATGAGAAAGGAGAAGGAATACGTCAGCACAGCGGCATGAGAGGGGCTCTGTAGTCAAGAGAGCTAAGTTTGATGTTCAATGTGAAGCTCGCTTTGAGTACTCTGAATTTCTGTTTCTTCCTGTAAAATGAGAATTGCCCTAGATGGCTGATCTCCAAGGTTTCTTCTAGTTTAATGTCCAAGAAGTCCAATGGCCTTTTCTTTCGTTCATTTTTTTCCCTGTAGGAGAGTATTAAGACTACATAAACTCCATGCATCCTGGAGGGTGATCTGAGAATACATACCAAAGCCATAAAAAGAATCATGTGTGTAATTTTGTACAATGATTACAATTCTGGAGAATATCTCAAGCAAATTATAAAAAAGAAGAGCTCTGAGTACAAAGCCGTGGCATTTGCTCATTGTGACAAACAGCCAAGAACTAAATGACCCACAACAAGAGAATGGTTTTATAAATTTTAGGGTGGGGGTGGCTCAGTGGGTTAAGCCTCTGCCTTCAGCTCTGGTCATGATCTCAGGGTCCTGAGATCGAGCCCTGCATCGGGCTCTCTATTCAGCAGGGAGCCTGCTTCCCTTCCTCTCTCTCTGCCTGCCTCTCTGCCTACTTGTGATCTCTGTCAAATAAATAAATAAAATCTTTTTAAAAATATATAAATAAATTTTAGGGTGTGCATGTGATGGGGTGATTGACCATAATAACATACCAACTGTGATACCTCTCCAAGCAGAAACATGCATATATCTTTAGAAAATAAAGCTGAGCAAAAAATATAGAATTTAAAATTGTACATAAACTATATTACAGGCATGAAAAATGTTTACAGATTGATTGAAAGAGAATACAATATAAAATCATTTATTTTGGTAATGGGCTTATGAGTATTTTAAAAAAATTAATTTTATAATATTTAAGTCTCACTATCACTTTGGGCAGTTAAAGGTACTTCATCAAAACTTTTTGACTTCTGTATTTCTCTTGGGATTTAAAAATTGATACTCATTACATAAAATTTGGAAATTCAAAAGAGTAAAAAGAAATGGAAAAACATTCAAACTGCACTCATGAGAGGAAACCTATTTTTTTTTAAGATTTATTTATGCATCTTAGAGAGAAAGAGAGAGAACACAAGCTAGAGAGGAGCAGAGGGAGAGGAAGAGAATCCCAAGGAGATGCCCCTGAGTGCGCAGGCTGATGTGGGTCTCGATCTCACGACCCAGAGTTCATGCCCTGACCCAAAACCAAGTTAGAAACGTCACCAACTGAGCCACCCAGACATCCCACAGGCAACCTATTATAAGAGTTTGGTCTTTTTCTAGTTTTTTTAAACATTGATTTTGGTTTTCCTTTGCATAGGTAGATCATTCTGTCTCTATAAATCTGAATCGTGTTTTGCTTTTAATATTATTTAACTTTATTTTGTATTTTCCCATGTTACTAAAAAAGTTTTATAAACACGTAATACATCATTTAGTTCCCCAGTTATTTCTAACTCTTGTTAGATATTTAGATTATTTCCAATATTTTGCTTAATAATCCTGAAATGGTCTTTATAGTTTATAAATCACTGTCCACATTTTAGATTATTTGCTTATGATAGAATCCCAGAATGGTAAAATAAGGAACTCTTCTTTTATTCTTTTATTTTTTTTTAAAGATTTTATTTATTTATTTGACAGACAGAGATCACAAGTAGGCAGAGAGGCAGGCAGAGAGAGAGGAGGAAGCAGGCTCCCTGCTGAGCAGAGAGCCTGATGCGGGGCTCGATCCTAGAACCCTGGGATCATGACCTGAGCCAAAGGCAGAGGCTTTAACCCACTGAGCCACCCAGGCGCCGCAGAACTCTTCTTTTAAACCAAAACTTCTCGTTCCTGGACCTTATATTCCATGTATTTTGAAGTCAATAAGGATTGGTAATTCATCTTCAAGGATTTTTTAAAAAGATTTTATTATTTATTTGAGAGAGAGAGAGAGAATGAGAGAGAGAGGTCAGCAGGAGAAGCAGACTCCCTGCCGAGCAGGCAGCCCAATGTGGGACTTGATTCTAGGACTCCAGGACCATGACCTGAGCCGAAGGCAGTTGCTTAACCAACTGAGACACCCAGGCACCCAAGGATTTTTTTTTAATCAAGGTACATTGTGGCATATTATTTGAGCTCTTATACATCTTCCTTTTGCTTATGCATATGAAGATAGCACAGCATAAAAATCTTGGGTTGCAACTTTTTATTCTGAGAACTCTGTGGGCTTTCCTTCATTGTCCTCTGACTTGAAGTATTAAAGAGAAGGCTGAGGCTAATCTGCAGGTGGTCATCTTGAAGGAAATTGGAGTTTTCTACTTGGTCAAGGAATGCTTATGAGTTTTAAATTTACAATTTAAAATTATACTCTGTATCATTTGATCTAGCAATTTAAGTTCATCAATCTGCCTCAGAGGAATAAACAGAAATGTGGTTGTTTATAGTAAAGTTTCTAATACAGAACTTTTTTTATGTTTCTAATATATAATTCTAATAATTATGTCTGTAATCATGAACATTTAAACTGATTTAAGCCACCAACAATAAAGCATTAGTTAAATAACTCAGGAGATGATGGGCTACTCTAAAAATATGTTATAACACTTAAGGGCACTAGGAAATATTTGCGGTACATTGTTAATTAAAAAAGAAAGCTACAAAAATATGTATAGTCTGAATACATGTGTGCTATATATAAATGTATGTAAATAAACTTCTATATGAAATACCTCCCTGGAAGAAGAATGCACATACATACACACACAAACACCAAAATATTTACCACAATTTATTAGTGAAACAGTGACAACCACTATTCTTTCCAGGTTCTACATAGGTGTGATTCTGTTGTTAACTGATTTTGCCTAAAATACAGCAAGCTTTTCTAATTTATGGGCTCAAATTGGTTGTCCTTTTGCTTTTTGTTTTATTCTCAGGAAAGTTTTCCTCAATAATATCTTTGATTATCACTTCTATTTCAATTGTTCTACTTTGCTCCTCAGACCATCCTGTAAGATTGGAATTTTCTTTACTGTCTTCCATCTCTACTATCTTTTAATTATTTTGATCTGGTTTTGTCCCTTTTCTCCTCTGAGAGTTTTCCAAATCGGTCTTCTTCATCATAAATCCCATTTTCTCTCACAGTCTTTCTATTCTTCACTACTTCTGCAAAAGCTTTAATTTTGTTAATGGTTTTAGTCTACTCCCATCCTTCTTTCTTGTGGCATTTGGTTCTGGTTTCCTGGAGATCACACCAACTTGCATGCATTGAGTGATGCCAAATAGATTCCTGAAATTATTTCTTCTGGAGTTCCTGCAGTAGATAATTTTCAGAACTCTTATGAATACACAATTCCCTTTTCCTTATTCTATAGCGTTTTTTTTTAACAGTCCCCATGGTGATTTTGTTGTTTGCCATCTACTCACCCTTTAACAGAAGAGATCTATTCAGACCTACTGTTTGCCAACAAATGCGGTGTGTGGATTGCCCTTGACCCCAATTTCTGTCCACTGACATGCTGGTCAGATTTCTTTAACAGATCTATGGCAGATGGCAGCTTGATTCTTAGAGTTCTTACCACAATTCTTGTGTCTACCACACATTTGTTTCATGCTGAACTGAAACAGGCTCTTTCCTCTTCGCCCTCCTCTCAAAGATCCCTGATGCTCTGATCAAAGTATACATGACAACCATGTTCAGGATTCACTGCTACAGGATTCCTTGTGTACTTCACTACCTTTAGCAATTCATAGCTTTACTTTGGAAGTCACGCCTCCTCGGATTCACTGCATTACCATTAACATGATCGTCCTGATTTCTTTTTGTTTGTTTGTTTTCCTTTTAAATTCTGGCAATTCCAGTTTAGAGTGGTTATTAAAAAAAAAAAGAATGCTAGTATGGAAAGTTATGAAGAGTATTCTGGGTTCTACTTTTCTCTTTCAAAAGTGGAACCCACTTAGGAAAATTATGTCTGCCCTGTTTTCAAGTTGAAACAGATCTTACTTTTACAATAGAGATATCTGGGAAGAGCTAAATCACATCCTTTTTAGGATCAGATGATACAATTGGAACACTGATTGCATTTTCAAACCGTTCAATGCTTGTCGTGAATGAGCAATGCTTGAATAATGTGTCACTATCTTGACAGTGGTTATTGATGGGCTTTTATGAGTTTTTGGATTTTCTGTCTTATTTGGAAGGTTGAGGGAAGATTTCTCCGACTACTTTTTTAATAGTATTTTTAATCCAGAGGCTTCTGACTTTAAAATTTATATAATAACTGTTTTAATATTAAGCATACATGCAAATATATTGTGGAATTTTTATTTTAGCTTTATGATTTGAATTCTAATACAGCATCCATTTCTGGTGGTCAGATATCTCAAAGCCACTAACATCTGTAATCTTTCAAATTATAACTGATTTGATTTCTGTGTCAGTCTTGGACTCTGCTAATAGTGAGAGATGCTATATTTTTTTTCAGTAGTGCTTAGCAATTTATTCATGCAAACTGAGTAGTTATTAGCAGATTTGGCTGCCTTTTATGAGAAACTGTTGAAGAAACTAAATGTTTATCTTAGGAAAGAAAAAAACTAAGAAACCCTTGAGAACTTTCAAATCTTTCAGTATTTGAAATGCTGTAGTACATAAGAGAACAGCTTACTTTTATCATTCTAAGGAACAGAACTAGTGACAGTAGGTGGATATTATAGGGAAACAAATTTTAATATTAGGTTTTAAGTTCCTCAAGGCCCTGTTTGCTTTTGTTTATTGTATCCACAGCATCAAAAATAATGCCTTGACCACAGTAGGTGCTCAATAAATGTTTATTGAGTAAATGCTGTTAATCCTCCTAAAGACTTTTTTTTGCTAACAACTTCAGACAAAGAATAGAACATCATTTGACAGTGATGCTCTATAAGGAATTCCTAACTGGAGAGGACAGAGGTACTGAATCAACCTAAGTTTTCTTCCAGCTCTGAGTTTTGTGAGTCTGGGCCCCAGCTGCATGTTAGAATAGAGGGTATTTTCTCTTAATGCCGTAATTTACAGGACTGTGAATGGGGTAAGATGGTGGTGCAAAGTCCAAACCCCACTCTTTAATCCTAGCTTAGCTGGCTATGTCACCTTGGGTCAATTACATTTCTGCGCTGGAGAAATCATGTCCCCTGCAGTAGTTTCGGTCTTTGTTATATTGCCTTGATGACAAACACTGGTCTGCTAGGTGGTTTTGCACCTACAGATGTCCTTCTTTAATCCATTCTCCATACTGGGGTTTGAAGAACCTTTGTAAAGCCTACTCTTGCCATACCACTCCTCTCTTTGAAACTCTTCCCCATAGCCTAAAGATAAAGTCCAGACTCTCACGTAATGATGAAGAGACAAGAGTCTAGAATCAGATTCTGTACATTTTGTTGCTTTTAATTCCCAGCTATGTGGCTTTGGATAGCCACGTGAGCCTCAATTTCCCTATCTATAAATTTGGGATGATAAATATTATAACCTCGGGCTTATGGAAATTAAATTATATATACACACTAGATAAGAAGGTAGGTAGGTAGGTAGACAGGCAACCAGACAGACAGAAGCATCTGATATATATGCCTAGTAGAATTTGGCTGTTCCATGAACTCATTCATTTCTTCCTATCCAAACTTATCACTGGTACCCCCTAAAACTGCTTGTAGTTTCTTGCACATACCAAACAATTGTCCTTATCTTGGAACATGCTTTTCCCTTGACCTGAAATCTCCTTCAGTCTTCCTCTGGATTATGATCCCCTTTCATCTTTCAATACCCAGCTCTGCATCTCTCCTTCTTCCCTAATTGCCCTCCCCGCTCCTAGACAATGCTGTCCTCTCTCTCCCTTGTATCAATTAATGTTCTTTTCACATATCTTTATTAAAGCACTTGCAACAGAATATTAACATAATTTGATTATATTCTGCCTCTTCTACCAAACTGACCTCTTTGAAGAAAGAGAATTTTTTATTTACTCATTTTAGAATTCCCAGTGTTCAACTTCATTCTTAGTTCATGATAGGCATACAATAAAGGCTTGTTAAATGAGTAAAAGAATCAACAGATGGATGCCTGGGTGGCTCAGTCAGTTAAGTGCCTGACTTTTGATCTCAGGATCATGAGTTCAAGCCCCACGTTGGAAAAAAAATGAAAAGAATTAAAAATTAAAAATTAAAAATTAAGAAAAATGAATAGACTATCATATACTGGAATCTAGCTGTAGAATTGAATTTTCCTCCCACTTACATAGCTATCTATCATCCTCAGCACATTATCCTGTAGGTTCATGTGATGAACCTACATTCCCCCTTATAACTGTACCTACCGAGACAGTTGGGAATTAGTCCTGTGGCTATAAAATGGGGAAGAACAGGAGCCACATTTACTGTCAGTCATCTAAGGGTCTAGAAAATAACAGTCAAGACTGGGCATGGTGAGCCTGGCCCACAAGCATCTTACAAGAGGTTTCCAATAAGCGTTGTAACTGGTTCATAGGTGTTCTCTCTTGTGGGCTGCAAGAGACTCCTTCTGTGCAAATCTGGGAGGAGCTGCTTTAGCACCGATTCAAGAACTAGTAGAGTTAAAAAAGATGATCTCTTCCAAAAGACACCACTTCCTAAACTAATCAGTAAGATTTTGTTTTTCTTCTTCGGTGTGTTTGGAGAAATAAGTTATGTCTGCCATAGGCAGCCATAACTGTTTTTTATGAGATAAGCTAAAAATACATACAATAGCACATAATACACTTACATCTTAGGTTGTAATTAATGCAAATTATGCAAGATTCATATACAATGTGATTAGACTTCTCTAGCACATAATTTATGGTTGAATTAACAAAGAAGCTGATTAAATGAGAAAATTGATTTCTGTTGCTTGACTTTTTTTTGTTGTTGTTATGTTTTTTGTAAGAACAGGTCTGAAGACTCGAAGAAATTAGATTATAAAGTTGGAGTTCACAGTATTCATTCTACTCTCTGACCTTCTTCCAGAGCAGCAAGCCTACCAAGGTCCATGATACTTTCTGATAATGTACTGCAGGGCAAGTTTCAGTAAGACAACATGAGACTCTTGTAACTCCAAAATACAAACGTGTGGATGATTCACTGATGAAACAGAATAGATTTCTTTTCATGGTTTACTGGCCAGGAGCATTTCCTGGGTTTGATTATATTTCATTATATTTCCTGGAGTCCTATTCAAAAGTATTGTGGCAGATTTTCTCAGATACAAATACAAAAATTTTGTATATGGTCTTCCATCTTTTTACGTCTTCTTCGATTTCTTTCATGAGTGTTCTGTAGTTCCTCGAGTACAGATCCTTTACCTCTTTGGTTAGGTTTATTCCCAGGTATCTTATGGTTCTTGGTGCTATAGTAAATGGAATTGATTCTCTAATTTCCCTTTCTGTACTTTCATTGTTAGTGTATAAGAAAGCCACTGATTTCT